>JABUQX010027908.1:0-30000 GCA_015478945.1 Trachelipus rathkii
ATATTAATATATATATCTATATATAATATATATATATATAATATATTTAAACCTAATATATATATATTAATTATTACTAGATGTAAGGTAACGGGATATGGTAGTTAATTATTATTTAAGTATATATATTATATATGATAATAGATAATATAATATACGTAATATAATATTAATATATAATATAACCTATATTGTTAACTTCTAAATCATTCATCTGAGATATAAGAATTAGTCATGCAATTAAGATCGTAGCAAGGGAATATTAAGTTACGTTATTAGAGTGAGTAGATAATTATTAATAGATTTATCAATCATTAAAATCATAATTTATACACTTTATATATCACTAGATACTTAATATATAGTATATTATATATCTATATATATTTTTATACTATTATGACTATATAATATCATTTAATATCGTATAACTTACTCTATCTCGTACTTAATACTACTATATATATATAATATATATATCCTATACTTATATAATACCCGAGAATTATATACTTAATATTGTATATATACTCTTATTATATATATATATACTAAGTATATATATATATATTCACTCACTAGATATTAGTATATTATCGCCACTAATATAGTCTTATATATACTTATATAAGTTAACCACTCATAACTCCTTATATATATACCGAAATCACTTCTATATTATATTATATAATGATATATTATATATATCTATTATTATATATATATTAATATAGCTATAGTATAAATAAATGACATTCACTCGCTACTATAATATACTTATCAATATCGTTGATTCAATATATATAGTATTTTCAAAACATCAATATCTCCTAAGTACAATGGTATAATATATATATTACCATATATGGGTAGGACTTGCTAGATTAGTGGCTTCTTTAAGAGAGCAAGCACACTATATAAGAGGTTGGTAATTTAAAAACATTATTGAAATGATGTTTTTATTTCAACATAAGTAAAATACGCAATGAAAATAATAAAGTAAACAAAAAGTCCTTCTAGTTGAGATACCTCTTTGTAGCGTATGTGCTAAAGTCGCAGCCTTTTCCCAGTTGCGTTTTTTTCGAACTTTGCCTCAGACTCTTTGTTTAGCGGCGATAGATTTGTCGATCGAAATCAACGTCCGCAGCCGTTTTCTTGAAGATTCGCTTTAGCCGTGAGTTATTCTGGATGAGTATCGTGGGTGGATTTTCTTCTTTAATTCTTAATAATTTGATCTGGCTGACTTTATCTGACTGACTGAAGGAGTATCTCAAAAGGATGAGTTTATATATATTTTCAAACTTTGACTTATGCCTAAACACATTTTGCTCGCGCAAATCTTAGCATGAGTGTTACGAAACATAAAATTAAAATTATTGTTACAAAGTTATTCTGAGGAGAGTTATCTTTGTTGAAACATTACTTCCTGGCGCTAAACACGGAGTAAGAAAGTATATGAAGTCAAAATGAATTTTAACAAGATAAAAAAGTTAACCTTCATTCAAATAGTATACATATTTGTTGGGCTAATAATTAACAAATATGTCCTACACAACATGATCACATTTTCAGATTCGGGCAAAAAAATATAATAACTAATATTGTACGAGAAACGTTAAAGTACTTTACAATGCAGAACATAATCTATAATTATAAGATACCGAAGACATAAGTTATTGTAGCATAGTAAACAATTATTGAAGGTAAAATATATAGTTCTGTTGGGAATATTTCAAATACGTAGTCCATAACTGCGCTTGACATCCGACAAGACTAAATACTATTATTTAAGGTATTTTTCTATATCCCCAACCATTTGACCAGTAATGTATCCACTACTTTTTATATGACATGTAAAATAAAATGCATTTAAACACAAGCAAATTTGGTTATATCCGTTAGATATACTACAAAATTCTACTTTTTAAAAGTACAAAAAAAGTTAATACATAATAATTATTGTATGAAACAATTACTCTAATGTCACAAGTATAGGCCACATTGAATTCGACATATTTCTATCCCAAGGAAAGGATAACAGTAATATGGAGGGTTGACGTTTCTAACGTATCCATGGTTTGACCAATGCGCACGTAGTTTTACAAGAGGTTTGTATGAGTTACGAAGAGAAACATTGCTTGCATATGTAGAGACGAAGTTGCTGAAGTTTAGGTTCTTTATTTGAAAGATTTCTTTCTTCATACATAAGAAGACGATATCATAGGAACCATTTAGAATCGAAAAGGAATCGTTCGTAGTGGTATATTCAAAATGAAATTAATCTGCCATAATCCAACTTAAAATGGATTGATAGCCCAATCGCATACCGATCAAAGAGAAATTATCATATAGTAGAGGCGAAATTGCTATGAAATTTCTAGTGCGCGTTAATTTGTAAAATTATTTTCTCTATACTATTAACCACGGGGACGGTCAACAGTACACCACTTTATGAATTCGAATAACCGGAAGAATAAGTTCGTAGTGCGAATTTCAACACCAATCGTAATTTATTATCTGCCGCATAATCCAAACTTGAGATGATGAAAGAAATGCCATGCGAAAAGAGAAGTTTTGCTATCGTGCTAACGATGAATCCCGAAACTGCTGATATTTTGAAAAGTTAACCATAATCCAAAATTAAATTAAAAATGAAAATTGGTTTCTTATCGATATCGTTTCTGAGTTATCTTTCTAGGGGTGTTGCTGATTGGGATTTTTTAGTAAATTGCAGTTTTTTGTTCTTTTTCTTCATCTACTGTTGTTTTTTAGAACGTTACGCTTGATTGAAGTTCTGGGTGTTCTTCTCGGGGTTCACCAATTATATATAGGGTACTACTTGCTAAGTTGGTGGCTTCTTTTAAAGCAAGAACCCTATATAAGAGGTTGGTAATTTAAAGAATCCATATTTGAAATGGATGTTGTTTAACTAACTTACGTCTGAGTAACACAAATATAAAAGTAACAAAAGTCCCCTCTGTTTTGAGATACTCTTTGTAGGCGAATTGCAAGTCGCAGACACTGTTACAGTGCACGTTTATATTTACTGCAACATTACCCGTCAACTCATGGTGTGCCTTGAGCGGCGATAATTTGTGATCGAAACTTCAAGTCAGGCTTTCCTTAAGTTATGCCTTGCCGCGCGAGTTGATATTCATGAAGAGTAGTTATCTGAGTGATGAATTTATTCTTTGAGATTACTTAATCACCATTTGAAGTTCTGACTGACTTTATATCCTGACTGACCTGAAGAGTATTCAACGGACAGGTTTATAATATATTTTCAAATTTGACTTATGCTAAAATTTGCTCGCGCAAATCTTAGGTCCATCTAAAATTATTTTACCAAAGTTATAATTGGAGATACTACCATATATAATCTTCTCATATATATCTCCGATTAATTAGCGGTAGTATATATATAATATATCTATTTAATATATTTATATATAATATATATGTATAATATACTTATATATGTATATTCAGTAATATAGAAATATGTTAATTTATATAATTTATTATATAATAATAATAGCATCATACATATATAAAGTAACATTTATCATAATAAATATGTCATATATATTTCAAGAGCTTTGTTTTTGGTATATTTCTATACTGATATAATAAATTATTTATTTTATTATTTATATTTTCTATATTTATGGCATTTAGTAATATATACCAGTATTCCGTTATATTCATTTCCTGATATCTATGGAAATCGTCTAAATATATATATTATATAATTAGAGGTATAGTTATCTGTAAATATAAGGCCATATGTCACTAAAATGATATTATCTGATATATATTATATCATAATAGTAATATAAATTATATATATTCTATATAATAATATAGGTACAAATTGTAATATATACATAATCTAATATAGGCTCATATACTATCTTATATTAATGGTATATATATAAATATATATATAAATGATGATATATATATACCTTATATATACTGAATAACAATGTTAAAGGTTATTAGTTTCACCTAATACTATTGAGAGAATGATAGATATATATATAGTACTATTCACAACTATTAAATATTACTGTACATTAATATATCATCGTTTAACTATAATATACTAGTATAGGTATATTATATACTATTATATATAATATAGCTCACACTAAGATATATTATTTATTATTATTAAGATTATATATATATATACCAAATTTATTAAAGTATAATATATTAGTATTTTTAATATTATTATTATATATTATATAATAAATATATAACTATAATATATATAACATCTATATATATATATATATAATAATTGGAATAGAAAATTGGAGGTGATCTCAATTAATATATATATATATATATAATATACACTTATATACATATATATATATATAATATAACTTATATTAATATGATATATATATATAATATATATACACTCTGTTAATATATTATTATAGTATCAATATATTGAAGGACTAACTATTAATATATATATAAACATCTAAATCGTTTTTAATATACCTCGCTTATTAATTATTTATAATTAAATTTTGAAAAATATACTATATAATAATTATAAATATAAAATATATATAATACATATATAATTTCATTATTATATATATATCTTACACTATATATATATATAAATACTTTAGTTTATAATATAATAAAGTATAACTTATACTATATATATATATATTATATATATATATCCAACTAATTTTAATACAATTATTTTAATTTAATAGTTTTAAGTTATGTTCTTATGGGGTGCCTGTGTCTGGTGAGTATATATTAGATTATAATCATATCGATATGTCAATATATATATAGTATTATTATTCATTATACATATAATTATTAATATATACCACAAAATATATTCTATATAAAATATTATAAACACTATATATATAATATATAATGATAAATATCTGTAATATATATATAAAAGCTTTAGATAAGAACAGAGTATTTTAAATAGCACCAATATATTGTGAATAAGCGATAATATATGATATATATACTAATGACTTACTACTACCCTAGTATATAGTATTATGTACTACCTCATAAAATAATTAGTGTACCTTACAATACTCATTAATATACAGAATATCAACTATGCGGAAATATAAGAATTGGAGGTGATCTCAATTATATATATATCATATAGTATATAGTACAATATAGAGTGAGTTAATGTATGAGTGATCATATACGCGTCTATTATATATAGGAATAGCAGGTAACACCTCATACTCGATATATATCTAGTACTATCATATATAGACTAATTTATTCATTATATAAATATATATATATATACGTCACACTAAGCATTTGTTTGAACTACTATATGTATATATATATCAATTGTATGCTTTATAATCTCCCTTCATATATCCAATGTATATATATATATATATATATATATAATATATAATACCTATATATATACTATATTATATATGAAGAAATTTATATCAATCTTAACTATAATATATATATATATATATAATAGCTATCAGGAAGCGTTTGATATAGACTGTATAGTCCGCTAGATATACACCACACGTTTAGGTATTTATATATATATCATAAGTATATAGTTATAGTTATATAGTAATAAAATATGTATATATATTATATACTATATAGTATATATAATATATATGTAGTATATATATATATAACTATAGACCTGTAGTAATAAAATTAATAAATTACTGGCGTAATTTTGTATGTGTTTCCGCGCGCCCGAGCAGCTCTTTTTTTGCGGGCCACTTTCCGCATCCTCCGGTTACGGCTCCAGGTCCTCCTACAAATTTCTGCGGCTCCGACTCACGGCCTCTAGAGGCCCGCGCAATTATACTGCAGGACTCCGGACTGGCTGGCTCTGAGGAGCTCTACCCCTACAAACTTTGCGGCGAGTGTACTCCGGCTCCACTCTCTATATATAGCCATATGGTGCGGCTTCGACCGAGGCTCAGGCCTGACAGCCGGCCCTGAGGGTAGGGATAGTATTGCCCGTTGGAGGTAGGAAATCTGGTCTATTCTGGGTTAGAGAAATCTCTAAACCATATCTAATAAAAAAGTTGTTTAGGAAATAAATTAAAATCTGCCAAAATGGGCTAGATTTTTCATTTCTTTGTTTGAACAATTACTCCGAGCCGATTGAAATGCTTTATCTTAGCTCTTTGATATAACTACTAACCATTATAGAAATGAATAGTTTGAAATCTTATACTCCAATTATAATAACTGAAATACCGATAGTATCAAAGATTAATGTGGTTAGCGACTATATTTTAATACTGAAGTTGAGAAAGAATTTACCCTCCTCTTTTACCGATAAATCTATAAAAGGCTAAGGAATCACTACTCCCTCGTCCAAACCTGAACACGTATGGTTCATATCGTTATAAAAGCTCTAAAATCTAAGAATTGGATGAAGTCCTTGTACAACTATTAGGATTAAAATCACCATTACCAGCCTTCTAACAAATTCTCTTCATGAAAACATGAAAGGCATTTGCAAAAGTGGAACCCAGGGGCGACCCGATCGTTTATGTCATCTATTGAACGAACACACTAATTTTATTAAAAAAAATATAAAATATTAGTATCGACGATCTAAAAGTTTAGAACAATTCGTTTTATTAAAACCAAACTTGTCTTATATTTGATTAATCTTTTAAAATTTTAATTAATTAGTTTGTTACTCTTTGTGCATTATTTTGTAAATACCTTTTTAATTTTCTTATTATTCCCCTTTAGAATTACTGGTAAAAAACGTTGTGATTGGTTCATAAAAAAAAAAAAATATACTATAATTAGATTGAGTTTACTTCCACCTTTAAATATTTTCTTTATGGTTAATAATAGTATTTTTGTTTACTGGACTTCAACTATTAATATAAAAAATTTGATAACTCTACACTTTTTTTTTCTAATATTAAAAAAATGATTGAAATCTCTCTCTCTCTCTTCTCATCTCTCTCTCTCTCTCTCATCTCTCCTCGGCTCTCTCTCTCTCTTCCTCCATCTCCTCTCTCTCTATCTTACTCTCTCTCTCTCTCCTCTCTCTCCTTCTTGGACGGATAATTCGAGAGCTCTCTCGCAAGCATAAGGGCTCTCTTCCGATTCTCAAAATCACTATCGCGATCTCTCAATTGTCATTACTTGCGGTCTTCTCTCTCATCCTCTCTCCAATTCTCTCTCCCTCATTACTTCCTGAAAACTTTCCAGACGCTGCTGCCCTTAGGGTGGCCCTTAAGAGATTGTCGCTTGCTTTGAATCCTGACAGGGTAATAGGCCTTTTCTGAGAAATGATTGGAAGAGACAATATGGCTTGGACTCACCGTCTCGAGTCAAATATGATTTGGCGACTTGCTGATAATAACTAGCAGAACCAGCAACCAAGGCATAACGGAATCTGTTGTTAGCAGCAAAAACAATTATGTTTTATCTTCTGGCTACATGTAAAAATTTTATCCCCATATCCTCTACGGTTAACAACCCCTAAAGTGATAAAAATGTTTATAAAAATCTACTTATTGATCAACTTGGAAAACATTTAATTCTGTCACTTTGGTTTCAAAGCAATTATTTTTAAATAATTATAAACTGAAATAGAAGGCTGAGTCAATGATTTACACCACATAAACAGCCACCGACATTACCACAAAGGAGCAGAAAGAATAGTATCTGCCATTTATCTTGCGACTAGGTAATAGACAATTTTTAAAGAACATAAATCAATATGGCGAATAGAATTATAGACCTTGGAGACTAGTGCGCATAGGCAAATATTTCTTTCGATGTGTCTTGTTTATATCTCGCCGCTCGGGGATCTGAAAGTTGATATATCCCATAGTTGGTAAGGGTAGAGGGTATTTTTACTCAGATTTTTCTTTTAGCTCGTATTTTTTTCTTTTTATTTGAGGAAGAACTTGTTGATTCCCTCATGCAAATTTTTGAAATTTCTTATTATTATCCTCACAGTATAAATATTACCAGTAGGTCAGATAGAATACAAATATTCGGAGGTTCGAAGGGCATATTTTCCTGAGGAGGAACTTAATACAAAAAAACAGGATTTTTTAACAACTAAATTTGGATCTTGCATACAAAGCAATTTAAATATATTTTTTTATTTTTAGTGAAAATTTGACGGAAAAGGTTCACTGCACACACACAAGGTGGTCAGAAAGTTAATAACATTGGATTGAAGTACTAATAATAATCTCTACTATGTGCTTGCGGATTAAGCCCTCCGCTTTTTTACCGTCGACTCATTGGAAACACATCCAATTCCAAAAAAATGATTTGTCAATAAGCTTTGCCGAGGTTCTTTTGTATGCCCAGATTTGTATAATTTCAGCTTAATCAAACAGCCTAATAATAATAATAATCACAATAATATTAACATAATCGATATATAATATATACAATAAATAATATGATATAATAATAATAAATAATAATAAATGAAATAAATAATTTAATTATAAATAAAATAAATCATAATAATAATTACTTTATATTAATAGTCTGGTAGATAGTCTAGAGGTAAATGAATCACATAACTAATAATCTTCATGAATATAATAATAATAATAATAAATTAACTCAGTGAATAATGCATAAAGGAATAATAGATAATAATAATACACTCGCAAAATTGATTATGAATAATAATAATAATAATAATAATAATAATAATAATATAATCAATCCTTTAACAACTTAACAATGTATAGGTATAACATAACTTTTGCAGACGTAATAATAATAATAGACATAGCTAATAAGTAATAATGAAAATAGATAATAATCTAATAATTTGGTTAAATAAAATAATAATCAAATAATAATATAATAAATCAACAAAAGTAATAACTAATAATAATGAATAATAATAATAATAATTAATAATAATCATAATACATAATACATAATAAAAATAATAATAATAATACATAAAATATATTAGATAGAATAAATAATAATAATATAATAATAATAAAATAATAATAATACATAATAAATAATAATAATAATAATAATACATAATAAATAATAATTTATAAAACTTTAAATAGTTAGGTTTGTTACTAACTTCCTTTACTGGTGCATTTTCTATACATTTTTTCATTAGGAGGACAAAGAGGAAAAAGATTGGAGTTAAACACAAATAAAAACATGTTGGTTTAAACCAACCAACCCTGTGAAAAAAAAAAAAAAAACATCGAGAATCATAATATAATATGACAGGTAGTATCAGGCGTTAGTTAGCTGTAGCTTAGAGCTTAGTTATAGGTAGATTTAATTAGTTAAGTTAGCATAGCCGGTAGTGTTATGCTCTTAGGGATGTGATGGAGTGAAGTTTGGGGTTAGGCTCTATCTCACGAAGGTTAGGAACGGTTAAGTAAGTTATATTAGGCTAGCATGGTAATTCTTTTTAAGGAATAATTCATCGATAGTTGTGGATGTCAGGGAATTCATTTATTATGTGAATTGCTCTCAATGAATTGTTGGGCGCTGTTAAGTTCCACATCACCTAAAGACCTATAGATAAAGAATTTCAATGCCCATTTAGAGAATTCTTATTATCAAGATGTATTTTAGTATCAAAAATCTAGTGAGACTCCTGGTGTTAATTGATCCCTCTCTTCATTCTAGAGTACATATATAATGTAAAATCGTCAACTTATTATGGATAGCGGGCGCATCGTCTTTTATACTAATATTATTTATTTAGATTGACCAAGCTTAACTATTTCCTCCAAAGTTTAATGCCAGATGTGATTGTTCTGCGTGACACTGGAATAAAATAGTTCATATTTTTTTTCTGAAGGAAAAAATGTTCTATTTTTTTAAATGAAAAATAAAGCTTGGCAAGGATAACCGGATCTTATAAAAATCAATCTTCTGGAGTGTTTGAGCTTTTAAAATGACAGGATATCCGTTCGGAACCGGAAACGGATCACGAAACCATAATATAGACTCTGCTTTTTCTTCATCTTGTTAAAAGGCAGCTTCTTCGTCTCTTCTCTCTCTCTCTCTCTCTCTCTCTCTCTCAACACACACACACACACACACAACACACGCACACACAAGCACACACACACACAGCGACCTAATTCACACCATGCACAACGCCACTTTGTTTCTTGGACTATAACTAAAAAATCAAATTAATTTTTCTCTCTGCATAGCAATCTGATTCATGCTTGGTTTCTAGTCAACTTAACGTTTGATTTATTATAGCGTGATTAATCCATAAATTTGTTAAATATGAAAAAATGAATTGAAAAAATAATAAAAATAATAACAAATGGATTCAGAAATTACAATAAAGATGATCGTAATTCCAGTTTGAGCAAATATTTAACGTTTTTCAAAACTCAAAACCGTTTACCAAGTGGGTTAGCTGCCAATTGATTGGTTAACTATTTAGAGGGAACTGTAAGTACTGGAATAGTTTGTATAGGGACTCTACATATATATTAATATATATTATAATTTATATATTTAATATATATATATATACGGGATATTTTTTTAGACGAGATCACCGATAGTATAGTAATATTATTCTAGATAATCACTATATAGAGGTGATATATCTATTAGTCAGGCTGTGCGATTTAAGTACAAAGAGTACCTGCACTGTACTTGCCTTAAGTGTACAGACTTTTTGCGATAACTTTTACTTGTACTTGCACGTCCTTACTAAAAACTGTGTACTTGCATTCTAAGGCTCTTGTAATTGCAACCATTATATTTGTACTTGAAATATTTGCAAAGTACTGTGCAATTACTTTTGACCGCATTATATTGAATATGCAATATTTTTTTAAATTATGTTAATCTTTTTTCTTATTATTGATATTATCATTTCTGAGTATAATGGTAGTTCTCTAAATAAATTTTTAATAGCGGAAATATAAAGTATGTCATTATATATATATATATATATATAATATATAATATATATATATATATATAAGATAGCATATAATATGATATATATATAATATAATATATATATATATATAGCCCGGGGTTGCTTATATTATTCTATGTAGCCATAATAAATTATATATATTTATGAGGGTTTCATATATATATTTATTTATATATATATAATATATATATATCTAGATAGTATAATATATGTATTCAATATATATAAGATATACTGGCATGAATATTATAATATATATGATATAGGATAGAATATATATATATATATAATATCGTATAGATATTACTATACCTATTACATAGTATTATTTATACTACTTATATATATATATATATAATATAATATATATATATGTATAATATATAATATATATATAATATATATATATATATAGTATAATATATACCGTATATATAATATTATATATAATATATATATATAATATATATATATATATATATATAATAATAATAGTAGCACTCCATTATAACTTTGTAAACTAAATTTTAATATTTATGTTCGAACTTATGCTAAGATTTGCGCGAAACGAAATTTTATGTATGAAGTCGAAGTGAAATGATATAAAACCCGGCTTGTTAAAAGCCCACGATAGCTCTTGCTAGCTCGAGATATTTGAATCAGGATCAACATTCTATTAACAATCAGAGAGAAACTCACTCCAAGATACTCTCGCCAGAAATCCTCCAAGGCTAAGAGCGAATAAAGCTTCAAGGGAAAAGGCTGCGACTCGCCAATTCAGAGTGCGGAGCAAACACCCAATCCCGTGTGAGCATCAAAAATATAGGGTGGAAAACGCCGCGGAACAGGTTCTGTGACTGCAATTCGCCTCAGCTGAGAGCAGTATTCCTCAGGGAGGACAAGAAGGGAATTTTGAACGTTTTATATTTACTTTCATATGCAATTTTAACTTTATTAGTTTGATAAATACCCGTTTCACTTCCAATATGGATCTTTAAATTCCTCCTCTTATATAGGAGTCCTTGTCACAAAAGAAGCCAACCAATGTTAGCAGTCTACCCTAGTTATACCCTTGGTGGAACAACACCGGAAAAGGAACACCTCAGTACCTCATCCGCCCTCAATCTACGCCTTCTAACAAACAACTAATAATGAAAGAAAAGGAAAAAACTACAATAATACCTAAAATTCCTCAATCAGAACACTCCCGAGAAGATGACTCAAGCAAATGAACATATCAAAATGTAAACTTCAATTTCATTTTAATAAAGTTGTTGTATTATGGTATTTCACTTTTCACACTATCACAGTTCTTTCGAGGACTTCATCGCTAGATATAGCAACTTGCGCTGTTTATCGGCCATGAGCTAATTTCTTCATCATTCAATTTGATTATGGGCAGAAACCCATTTTAAGACACACGAACTCCCTTGAGTGTCTCTGCTTCGAAAATTCTTAAATGGCTTTCGTGGACACCGTCTCCCTTTCTTTATGTATGAAGAAATTTTTCAAATAAAGACCTAAATTTCAAGCAACAGCTCACCATCTAACATAATGTAACTTCCTTTACGGTATGAGAAGATTTCTTTCTATTCATTTTTAAGTTGGACCGTTATGGGAGAAATCATTTTTTGGATTCCACTACGACTTTGGATTCCTTTGTCGAATCTCTAATATGGGCGGTATCTGTGACCTCTCAACTTTCTTTAGTATGAAGAAACTTGTTGCAAATAAAGGACCTACATTCAATTACAACTTCGTCTGCGGTGAGGCATATGAATCCAATCGCTAAGTGTATCTTCTCTGGTCTGTAACTACAATAGCTTTGAAAGCCTATTTTTACTGTTCGCGAAGAAAAAATATGATGACGAGAACCTGGCATGGAATACATAGAAAACGCCTTATACTAAGACCCTTCCCCTGGATAAACGGTTTCGAATCCGATGTGGCCTCAGTATATTAACTTAATTTAATTGTTTCATATCCATAATTATGTATAAATATTTTTATGCATTTAAATGTATGTATGTTTGTTTATATCTAACGGAATAACCAAATATGCTTACACGCCGAAAGTCACTAATAACTAATAATAACCTGTTTAAATGGGACCGGTTTTCCACGTCTTGAATGTTATTTTCTGTATCCATATAACATTATTGTATTATAAGTGTATTCACAAGTACTTGTATATAAAAATGTGTAATCCGATATAACTTGCGGTATGTACAGCGCCGCAATATGCTTGCTTCGTATATATGACCTATTCTTGCAAATTTCATGTATTACTACTATTTTTGCCTTCAAATATTTGTATGTTGTCTACTTCTGTCTTCGGACATAATTAGACATGCTTGCTTGCAAATGTAGCGTGGGAGTTAATTTATTGTATTATTTATACAGTTATTATTTATTGTATAATTATTATAACACATAACATACTCTCTCACTCCGTGTTTAGCGCATGGAAGTTGAATGTACTCACTCGGGCAAAGTTAACTAAACTCTTGTAAAAAGATACTTATACACCATATTATGATTCGTGACTTATGCTAACGAATTTCCTTGCGCGGAACAAAATATTGGTTAGCATAAGTTCTGTAAGATGGAATGATCATAACGGTTAAACTTCGGCTTGTTTAAGGATACTCCTTCAAGTCCTCCATCTGAGGCTCAAGCGATAAATGAATTATCTAAGAATCCGAGAAGAAGAATCTCACTCAAGATACCTCTCTCCAGAATTCCTCCCGGCAAGAGCGATAAGTAAACTTCAAGGGAAAGGCTGCGACTCGAATTTGCCACACTTCACAATACAGTGACGCGACAAAATCCTCGCGACAAAAATAGGGATGAAATGAACGCTTGGAAAGGGCTCTCCTTGTGACCTAACCGTCATTCGCCTACTTGAGGAGTCAAACGACTTCGTGTTGTACTTTTATACGTATTCATTGCATATTTTACCTTAATTGCATAAATACCAGGTTTCACCTCACTGTCAAATGATCGGGATGCCATTTTAAATCTCCACCATCCTCTTAGTACTAGGGTCCTCTGCTTCCAGAACACAAAAGAGCAGCCACCGATGTGTTTTCAAGTACACCCTATATATAATACTACTCATATATATCAATTCTGAGTAGGATATACATATATATATAAATAACGTGTATATATAGTAACTAGTAAGTACATATATTATTCCATATATATATATATATATAATATATATATATATATATATATATATATTATATATATATATGTTTATAGTAGTAATATAGTAGTACACTTATAGTGTAGTAAATATATATATTATATATATATATATCGTATATAATAATTACCGTATTATATATATATATACTATACTATACTATCCTATACTATACTATGGTAAATAATATTCATATATATAGTGAAATATTGTGTAAAAACGACTATATACTATAATAGTATATATATATTATATTCTAGTATATTATGATATATATATATATATAATATATCTATAATAATAAATAATTTGATTATATGAGCCTATAGGTGATTGAGCGTCTTAGAGTTCATATACCGTTCATATATATATATATATCATATATAATATATATATATAGTATGTATGAGTATTAAATACGCTCATGTACGTATATGAGTGTAAATATATCGATATATATAAATGATATTTATTCTTACTATTCCTATATATAAGATGAGTGAGGAAATAAGATATAAGTACTCTAGGTATAAATAGTATATAATAAATTATAAAATACATATAAGATATTATACCTTTTCGCCAAACTAATATTGAGAGTGATGGATTGATTGGATTTAAAAGTTTTGAGTTAATAAACCAATCATTTTTACGGACGGGTATAGTGTTCTGAGGGACTGAGAGAAGAGAACAATAATAGTACCCTTATTATCAGGAGTAATGGGAATAAAGTTTAACTGTTGAGATTCCACTAAGGGAAATAAGGTGGTGAGTGTTATCCGTGAGGCCGTAACTGCATATGTTTGGTATAGGTATTTTGGGAGTGAGATAATTAGGGAGAGTGCGCAGAGGGACTGAAGGACTGATTGGGTGAAGAACAAGGTGCGTATTAGAAAAAGAGGATTAGAGGATGTGTAAGATCTATCTTTACGTTTGAAACAAATGAAATGGGAAAAATGAGGTAGGAGAAGAATAAATTGTAATTTAGGTTTTATGGATTTGCAGCAGACGTATGACACTTTGATTTTATCCCACCGATATGTCTCAATATACTAATATTATACGATAGTGAAGGAGCGTGTGTGAGAAAAAATCGAGCGTAGGATTGGTTTAATAATTAACTAGTGGACGTTTATAAAGGATGTGGTACGTCCTCCTTGGTCTATGATCCATTTTGTATATGGACTGTGTGTTACGTGAAAGAATTAGAGGTTGGGGGTGAAGGGGATTGTATAAGAATGGTTGAGAGGGGTGGCGCGAAGGATCCCTTCCTATTCATATATTTTTAGGCAAATATATTTTCACATGAAATAAGAATTAACTGATAATATTGGAAAGAGAAGATTTGAGGTAGCGAGTCGCTTGTAAAAAGGAACGTGGATTTTGAAAATGAACGCTAATTTTTGAAAATAAACTCTGGTTGTAAGGAACAGTCCTTGACAGAATAAGAAAATATATAGTTTAATAATTTCTTTCTTATATTAACAAAGTGTCTGAGTTTTAAATATTGTAAGATATATTTAGATGAAAAAGAAACGGATGATGTAAAGTGGAAGTAGGAAAATTGTGAATAGCAGGAAGGTTGGCTGGTGTAATTAAATCCCTTGTGGATTTAAAGGGGAACCTAAGTCTTTGAAGTGCGCTAAGGGTCTCACATGATCTGTTTGTCGTAATTTTATTTTAAATACTTCACCAATTTTTGCAAGTCCAGTATTTCCTGTTGGGTATTGATGATTGTATTCGCGATGTCCGTTCAGTCTTGAATCACGTTGTTAGGGGAATCGTGATTCATTACATTGGGTCATCTAGGTTGCGGTTTCCGCTATTAAACGTCTTTGAAGATATTTGACATTATTAGTTACCTGAGGGACAGTTGATTTATTAGTATCAAATTGTATATTTCCGTCTCCCGGTACCATGGCCCAATAATAACCAAACCAAAGTAACCGTAAAGGGCTCTCCGTTGAGATAAGCTATTCACGACGCAAGAAGTGCACGAGAGAACAGTGATTGCCGGAGCGCGTGTGCTATACTATAATTTGAGATGTCGAGCATGCATGTCCTCGCACGTCGGATGTCATCCGGTCGGAGAGTATCGTCGTGGTGTGTGAACTATACAGGGGGAGGAAAAATCTTAAACGCAGAGCAAGCATAGAATTTGGAGCGTGCTCCGTGTAATGATATATATGAGTGCGAAGTCGAGAAATGATGTCTTGCTCCGAGTGATGGAGTGAGAGAGTTAAACAAGTCATTCTAAAGAGATGACATTTGTATTTTTTAGACTTATTCCCCTCAGGAAGTTATCCTTACACCCCCACCACTTCTAAAATCACAATTTATTTAAAATTTACTTTAATTTTATTTAATAGAGTTAACATCAAGGTTGTACCTTTCGATCGCTGGCGGATTTATAAATATGATCGTTTTATTAGACATAATAGGCTATAATTACGAATGTTAATTTTAAATTACAAATCAGAGAGGCAATACTATTTTCTATATATTTGCGAGGAGAGAGAGCGAGCGTTTTTTGTCATGCTACTTAGCTATAGGAGAAAGTATCCGCGTTTAAATAATGAGACTACATTTTGAATTACAACATTAATCAATTTACTATTAGATTTAGATAAGTCCTCCATATTTGAGATACTTCTAAGGTCAACGCTTTTCTGTAACCCTCCCAAAAAATGAGGTTTGACGGTTGATTCGGCTCCTCCCCTATTCATTTTTGGCAATATACCCGCTCTCTAATTCTTTTTATTTTTTTATTTAGCACATCCGAACTACTATTATACCTGTCGACTATAAGTTTCATTAACAAAATATACAATTTCCGAGAGTATATAATAGTAATATATATATATATAGATATATATATATATATATAACGATAGTATAATATATAATATATATATATATATATAACTATATATATATATATATATAATATATATATTATATATATATATATATGATATATATATAGGCCAGCGTTTACCCGTATATCCGTCATATGTGTCTTAAAAACTATTAATGCTACAGTAAAACGGAATGCATTGGGTGGTGGAATGCTGGTCCAATTTTTAGTGCGGAAAATGTAAAAAAAAACAAAAAAAAAAAAAAAAAGAAAAAAAAAATATATATATTATATATGCGTGTATATGCATTTGTGTAGATATATAATAGTACGTAAGCTCATTATACTATTTTATATATATACCCATATAGTACACTAACATTCTTAAGTATTATTCATATATATTATTATTTTAATAAACTACAAAAGCTACAGCGAAAGGGAATACAATTTTTTGGGAATCCTGGTAAAGAATTTCACATAGGAAAGATGCTTTTAATACGGACTGACACTAGGGGCTCCGAGCCGACTGGGGAACCACAAGGGGGGACGATTATGTGAATACCCGTTAGGGGAAAGGGGCCGGGGAGGAACAAGCCGTGACAAAGCCTCTCAGGATAATACGCAAAGAGCGGGGAGTGCCGGAAGACCGTTTATTTTTATTCCCTCAGGATTAAGTCCTACCCCGGTAGTTTCTTACTATCCGGACTAGGCCGAGAGACCGACTCCTACCATTGGGGCGGTATACCCTTGGGTATTCTTTAGTGAAAAAAAAGCAAATTTAATAGAAAGTCTATTTAATTTGAACGAGAAACCAATAAAAGGTCTCTAAATAGGGCCTTCTAATCATATATTATATATATAATTAATTACAATAATTGATTTTATTTTTTTTATAATATTTTACTTCTTCTTCTGTGAATATTATTACCAGGATTCCAAAAATGTATTCCTTTTCGTTGTAAGCTATTGTAGTTTTGAGTTTTTTTTTTTTTTTTTTTTTATTTTTTTTTTCTTTTTTTTTTTTTTTTTACATTTTTCCGCACTAAAATTGGAGCCAGCATCCTACCACCGGGAATGGTTACTTCCGTATTACCGGTAAGGCAATATAAATAGTTTTCAAGATACAATATGAAGGATATACTAAACGCTGACTAATATTATATATAATACTATATATATATATATATATATATATTATATAAAGTATAATATAATAGTATATATGGATATCTATAGTTAGTAGTACTCAATAAAAAATTTAAGAGTACTGTAACTATAGTACTATATATATATACACTATACTATAATATATATATATATAGATTATAGCTATATAGGTAATAATGTCACAGAACTTCATCTGTTTCCAAAATTTATGATATAGACTAAAACGTGTTACATGTAAACCGGACATACGTAATACTCTTTCTTTGCCAAAGGTTTTAAGGTCTTAGAATTTTCCTTAGCTGTGCTAGAAATATGAGCGAATATTTTGGTAAGACCTCTTGAAATTAATCAACACTTAATAGGTTCGTTAAATTAGAAGACATAGAATAATCCATCGCGTGTTAAATTAGCACTCTATTTTATATATATGAAAGTAATATGCTATTTTAAGAAGAATTCTTGCGTCTTATTTCAAATTCATTAGTTTAAGTTGACTTGGGAGGGGAGAGAATGTTTAATATTACCTCTTCATCATAATTAATGTTTTCACAAAGAGTTTAATTGAGACTCCGCGTGAAAGGGAAGGTCAAATTTGAGGTCATAATTTGACCTCGAGATACATTTTTTTCCACTTGTATTTATCAACGTTCTCAGTAATTATATTGTGTTTTTCAAACAATATCCGAGAGAATTTAATATCAACCAATGTATAGGCATGATTTAGAGGAAGTCTTCTTGAACTATTATCATAATGGATGACTATTATATCTAGCTAAAAAGTTAATTTATTAGTTATCTCTCTATGAGGATTAAATTCACATGTTTTAAACAGGTGCTCATTGCCGAAGGTTGCTTTTTGGTAAGCTAATAATATAAATGTTTTTTAAAAAAATCTCATTAATTTTGATTGTAACGACTTATTTATGTAAGTATTATAGTTCTAAATTTGCAATCTTTTGGGCATTAAAAATTCGTCATTTTTAAGCAATTAGTTATCAAATTAAATGTTTTTCCAATTAGATTAATCGTTGTCAACCGCTTTGTCGAACCTCTCCGTTTAGTGATATTTTTAATAGGTGAGATATTTTATATATTATTCTATTAATGATGATTTTTTTTTTTTACTTTACACGGCCGGTTTGTTAGCTTATGTTGTTTGTTTATAGGGATAATAATAGAGTATAAATCGTGTTGGTGGTTTATTCTTTCCCAATTAAAATTAGATCTAAATTGTTTAATGAGATTGCGAAAATTATACCGACCGAATATTTACTACTTTATAACAATTGGGAAAAACTAAAAGAATTTTGAAAATTACAACGCTTCCAAGACTTATACAAGCAAAATTACACTCGATCCATCATGCGTCCTAGAACGCAAATAATAAATTAATATGGGTTTTTTCCGTTATAAGGTGAAGAGTCCGGGTTAGATGTTTGCCGATTCATTACAATATTCAAAAAGTCATCAGCGCGAAGTGGAGTAGTGGCGGACACAAATCGGCAGCGGGAGGGCAGAGGCAGGCCGGTAGCTACCACAGAAAAGGAAGATGAGACCAAGGATAGAGATCAGAGCGATGAATATCTCACGTTAGGGAGTAAACCGCACGAGTGAGCAAGGACAAGAGGCACGAACGGTACGCTCACGCATCTAGGTACCACGTGCGGGCGATACTACACTAGGAAATCACTGTCCCTCCAAGCCTCTAGCCTTTAGAAAGCACCGTTAGACAATGGGCTCTGAACAGCGCTGACCCGGAAACCCTTGTGGACGACATGCAGTATCATCGGGAAAGAAAGTAATATGGTAAGTATTGGGAAGTCGGAATTTGTATAAAACATCAAGCAAGGACTCAGCACGTTTGTGAGGGGTATGTGTTGGGGGCGATGACGCGCTGAGCGGTCAAGTGATCCCGGAACAGTCGCGTGGTCCGCAATGGTGCGGACCGGCGGGAAACCATCTGAGGTAGACGATTCGGACCTTGTTGAGCCGTGAGAGGGAATTATCATACTGATAGAATTGAGAGCACGATCGAAGAAGTGACGTGGCTGAAATACACCGTATCTTTACACCAAGATTCCCGTCAAAGAAGTTCGCCTTATGGCGGAGCAAAGTTAAACGAAGTAGCGGACACACGCGTCCTCAGAAAATCACACACTTGGGTTCGTCCGATTGAGAAACCACTGGAATCGCTGAGGCTATGCAAAGGAGTAAAAGATAGATATTTTTTATTTTATTTATAAATAAACTATATATTTAAATACCTGGCAGGTACTTAATAATAAATGATAATATATAATATAAGTATATATATATATTATATATAGTATATATAATATATATATATCGTAATATATTATTTTGATAATTACGTTTATATTTATTTAATTCTTTATCGGATTCGACGTTTTTATAATAAATTCCAGTACTCGATCCATTTATTAAACTATTTTCCTTTTTTAAAACCACCTGTTCGCCGAGCGAGGCGCGCGCGGGAACGAGAGTTCTGGCGCTAATTAGGCAAATGCCCATACCACATATAAGCATAGAAATTTCATAATGCTTCTGCTTTTACCATAAGGGTTATGCGTCGTCTAGATTCGTTAACCCAACTTTCTATTTGTTGGGTATCGGTTGTTCAAGTAAATGCCAAAATGACATTACAAAAAAAACAAATTAATTAATGATCATTTTGAATCCTCTAGTTTGTTCCGTTATGAAGCACATTATGAAAAATTTTATTATAAAAAATCTCCCAAAAAATAGTCAAATTAAAATCCCACCAAAAAGCGCAATAGAAACTCAAACAGCCTCCAAAAAAACACACTGAGGTCTGAGGTTTTTTTTTATCATACAAACCCCTGGAAATATATATTTATGATATTAATAATATAATTTATATATATATTATTATATTATATATATATATATATACTATTATAATATATAATATATATATATATATATTATAGTATTTTTACTATAATAGTACAGAAGAGCACTATATACATAAGATATCCACCCTTTATATATATACTTCAACTATCTAATAACTATAAATAAAAATTTATATGTATTATATGATATGTAGCACTTATATAATGACACTAGATAATCACTTAGTATTAATATATATATTACTCAAAGTATATAGTAATATTGGAATATAACATATAATATATAACATAATATAATATATATATAATACCATTGCTGCATAATAATAATATAGTATTATAATAACTATACTATATATTATATATAATATAGATATATATATATATATAATATATATATATATATACATATATATATATATATATAAAACTATATATATATATATATAAACTATAATTAATATATGATAAGCTATATATAATATATAGTATAATGATATATATATATATATATATATATATTATATAGTAATATATATACCCTCGTCCAGACGATACTACGAACTATGATATATATACTAATACAATCAGGCTTCCCTTAACAGGCAGAGTGGTGTAATGTGGATCACTCACTACTTTAACTATATATCAACTATATTCTCTACTTATATAGACTACATATATATATATATATTAGTATACATAGTACTATTTATATACCCTGCGGGCTAGGCTTTCCTAAATAATATATACATATATATATATATATAACTAATCACCTAATATAGCGCTAGTTGAAATGATCAGTTCTCCAATTAATCAGCGGCAGTATGGTGAATGGTGATTATAACATACTATATACTTCTATAAATCGTAGAAGTATAATGGTATTTTTACTTATATTATATACACCAACTATTATCCACATCAATATATTGACCCAGTTATATAATACTATTATATATATATAGGCTAGTATTACCTATATCACTATATAACACACAATATAATATGCGTATATATTTTTAAATAGTACAGGTAATATACCTATATATATACTTGTTTACTACTCTAAGTATATATATATCATATATATATATATATATTAATATATATATAATATATCATATATATACATATTTTATAATATAGTTATATTATACTTATATACTAAATACTTTAACATACGGTATAATATAAAAATATATATATAAATATATATATATATATATTATGATATATAATAATATAATATATATATATATATCATATAATATATTATATATATATAATATATAATAATCTAAAGTGGCGTTACTGAGGTTCAGGTAGGCTATCCACTCCAGTAAGTGCTTGGAGAATACTAAAAAGACTTCACTTGAGTATACTTTGTATAAATGCTGATAGGCTGGAGTTGTGAGCGAGAGAGGGAACTTCTCTGTCCACCGAGAGTATTACATCACATAAGCACTTTTACTCCATTTTTATCACACCGTTTGATAAACCCACACGATGTCTACCGAGAGCGGCGTTAACAGTATGACAAGTGAATACACAAGTAAATAAATCTATATACTATTTATGAGCGAGCCACGAGAAAGTTGCGCTTAATTATCAATACCTGTACATGAATTTATCTGATTATTTGTATCACTCTATCATTTTTTAGGAGAGAGATAAATCTATCACTTTAATCAGACTATCACGGAATGTGTAGCGAGACTATGAAACTCTATATCTCCAATAACTCTTCCATGTTAAGGAAAAAATTAGCAAAAGTGATATTTTTACCATCAAATATGTATTTGACTATTCCTATGTTTTCGATCTGGCAAGAGACACTGCTTTAACACCTTTCTATACACTTTTCTAAAGATACTTGTTATTTTTTCTCTTTTACGTGCATATTTCTTCTCACTTATATCCAGATATATAATTATCTAAGACATATTATATATAAGATAATGCGCACACTTCCGGTAGAGCTACATATACCCCGTTATTGTGCTTGCGAATAAGCCAGATGCTACCTGCGACTTAGCAGTATACACCGTCCTGCTATATACTCCTTCTACATAGCCTACACGTGAGTGTTAAGCATGTCGTCCATATATCAACAAGAAATGCTCTAATTTTGGTTGGTGAGAGTGACTATATTTCATTTATTCTAATATAATACTATCTCTTTGTTTGAAGTAATATTATGTGAAAGCACTTACTTGATGTAAATTTAGAATTAATCTGAGGAGCACCGCTTCTATATATCCATTATCTTGAGTTTTTTCATGTCCCAGTTTTTCTACGGAAAATTTCTCAACGTGCCGAGATGTAGAATTTATTCTTTGATATGCTCGCATCAATTTATTTCACTTATTGACTAGCCGAGAGATCCACGGAGAGCTAAGATATATAGTCTATCGTTCTATATAATCGACATTCAGTCGTCTAACAATTATTCGTAAGCACCAGAATCTCACACATATACCGTATCCACGAAGTTCTAACGGAAACGATATCCACAGTTGTGTCATTTACTATCATGCGAGAATTCTGGATCAAGAACTGTGGATTGTAAATTCGCCGGCGAAATATGGTTACTACTCATTAGCCGCACGATAGTAAATGACATATATTATATTTGGAGTTTCTCACTATTCTCCAGAGTCACAGGGATCCACGAAATGTAATCTAAACAGGTATATCATTATATATGCGTAAGTGTATATTTAAGCGAATCGTTATGTTCTATATGATCTCCTATCTCTATAATATTGGTGTTAAAGAATAAAAAGTATTACAATAGTTGTTCAAACTCATAACGTGCCGAGATCTCGAGAAACATATCCTAGCCACTATAAACATATTTTTATTCACCAACATTACAAACGTATACGGATATATCTTGGAGACAATCATCTATAATATGGTATATCGATTTACACAAAATTTTATTTGCATATTGTATTTGTCTAAGGAAGATTCTTACGATGAAGTGAGGAACCTAAGTCGGCTAATATGTATATAGTATCATTCCACATTCGAAAGTTGAAGCCAATGTGATGCCATACTCCACTCTCTCTCTATAGAGCTAATCACAAATCTGCTCCTCTCACCACCACTCTTGCGCCTTAATCAAACCCTAAATAAACCCAGCAGATACTTCGCTCAATTTTCTAGTAGATTCTAAGGTCATATGAGGTGCACCGAATCAGAATCCATACATTACATTACAGGACATTTTGCGATACGCAGAGAGTCTAACATGTAAAAGAATCCTTAATTATATCCAATTACATCCTTATACAAAAGATGCTGCCTTTCTCATACGATGAAGGATTCACACCTTGGTTATTCCCCGCTCCCACCATGCGAGTCTTCAGAGGCAACTGACCTCTCTCACCAAAATCCGCTCTGAGCCATTACACTACGCATATGCACTTCCTGGTATAAATGCAATAATCATTCTTGTCTCATTGCCTCTACAGTTTCATGATGAGTTTTTAGCTAACACTCCAAGTTATTATACTGGAGAATGATCAAAACCTCATAATAAACTTCATGTTATTTTCTTACGAGCAACCTGAGCGTAAATGATAGGCATTTACAAAAGAGAAAGCTCTATGGTAGGTGCTAGTGATCTCTTAAAATTTATCCCAAATATAACTAAAGTTGGTGCAGACTTTTAAAAAAACACTTCCTTCCCCGAGAAAGAAGAAAAATTAAAGTTAGACTAAACAACGTTTCCAGTTTAAAAGAAATCTACCAGAAAAATCAGTAGAACGCGCCAGACTCGCTGTGGACATTTTATATGTTACTAGCACATTTGATGGCTAAATTTTATTAACAGATACTTATAATTAAAATTTTTTATGTACCAATATGATTTATTTCTTTTATCATTTTATTTGTATAGACATGAGGAAAAATATCAGTTATTATATTATATATATATACTCTATTATTATATTATTATTATTATGTATATATATAAATAAGATTAGTATACATCCGATTCATATATAATATGTAATATATATAATTGTCTAGTATGTAATATATATAATATAATAATAGTATAATAATGGTATATATTAATATATATTATAGCTATGTAAAGAGATATATATATACAGTACATATAGTATAATAATATATACAGTAGGTCATTAATATATAATTAATGATATAATATAATGAGTAATATAAAGAGTTTTAATTATATATTATATATTAAAAAATATATATGTATATATTATATATATATTAGTTATATATATATAATAATAATATAAAGAATTCTATTGCAATAAATATTGTTTTAATTATCATTATATAATATATATATATATATATATATTTAATATATACTATATAATATATATAGTTTATTTATTTATTTATTTATTGTCATATATATAATATATTATATATATATATATATATAATATATATATAGTTAATTATTTATTATATTTATTATATTATCAGAATTTTATTATATAATATAGAATCATATATAATGATATAATATATATATTATATTAAATATAACTATTTAAAACCAAAATGAAATAGGTGGAATTATATTAAACAACACATTTAAAACACTTTACTAAAACATATAAAACGGTAAAATTCACAGGACGAGCTTTCGCCAACTCATTTGGCCTTTTTCTAGTCAGAACAGTGAATGGAGGTTTCATGTGGTTCAATTCACTGTTCTGACTAGAAAAAGGCAAATGAGTTGGAGAGAAAGCTTCGTCCCTGTGAATTTTACATTTATATATGTTTTAGCCTCACAATGCGGTGTATTTTTTAATGTGTTCGCTCTTTAATATAATAAATTTCAACTAAGTTAGCTAACTAAGGTTTAATAAAAAGTATAATATAATAAATGCGAGATTATGAGATGATCAATATAAGAATTATAATACTCTTAGTGATATATTTATATATATATATATCACTTATATACTATAAATATATATATATATAATATATATATGTATTAAATAGAATATATACCTTAATATATATATATAATATATGATATATATATATCATATATAGTATATAATAATATATATAGCCAAATAGACTAGATATAAGGAAAGGTTTTGATAAAGTAACGCCCTGTTTTCTGTTGTAAATTTCAAACAATGCAGTATTAAGCCGTTGATATAAATGAAACAAAGATTGAAAGGTCAACGGGTGTAATGCAATTTTAAAAACACCGGGTATTTTATATTTTTCCATACATAATATCAACATCCTTCTAAACATCAATATACATGTTCTGCAAACATTAAATCCCACTTCCTCGAAAAACCCGTTTTTGAAACCACAGATCAATCTGTTTTCCAGAACCAGTCTTTCACCGATTTCTTCTATCTTCTTTGTAGAACTCTAATTAATTTACCTTCTGAACTCTATATCTGCACCCCTGCACCTGATGCACCACTAAAGAACGGATGCCTCCGATCGTTAATTGTGAAACCCCTCTCCAGAATTTCATATGAGCCGTACGTAAGACGTCGAATAAGATGATTCACCGATCAACCTATAATATCCCGGATTTTCACCTCTTGCATCATGACAATCGCTCGAACAAAATTGTCAGTGCCAAAATTATAAGGATGAATCAAGAAAGACTGAAAGTTGCATATGTAGGAGGAAATAAGAGGTAAATGAACAATTTGGAAGATGGATGAATGGATACTTACAATGGAATAGGAAGCTCTTCTGGAAGGAAGTACCAAAGGTTAAGGGGAATCTTCATAGTAATGAATAAGGATGGTACTTTCGTGACTGATGAAACGGACATGAGGAGAGAGTGATTGGAACACTTTGAAAATCTGCATAACATTGGCAGAAAAGAGGAGGTGATAGTGAATGTGTGTGAGTTTGATTGTGTAACATGAAATAGATATTTTAGGCATGAGTTTACTAGTAAGGGGGGGTAATAGGTAGAGTGAGGAAGTTGGGGAATGGCAAGTCAGCTGGTACTCGTATAGATGGAATTATTGAAGAAATGATCAAGAATGTGATTGACTGAATATGGAAGTTGTGTAACAAGTCTTTTGTGGAGGGTATAGTTACGAAGAATTGGAGGAGAGCAGTGATAGTACCTTTAAATAAGGGTGAGGGAGATAAGGAGAACTGTAGAAACTGTAGAGAAATTAGTTTATTGAGTGTTGTAGGGAAGATATATGTTGGTATTTTGACTAAAAGAGTGTGTCGAGTAGTGACTGAAGGACTGAGTGTTGAAGCACAATGTACATACATGTATAAGTGATAGATGATGTGTAGATCAAATTTTTACATTGAAACAAATGAGAGAGAGATATGAATAATTTGTATTTAAGTTTTATAGACTTGCAACAGGATTATGACAGGATTAATAGGGAAGCATTGTGGCAGGTGTTAATGATATACAGTGTTGGTGGTAGGCTTCTGAATGGAATCAAAAGTATGTATGTTGATAGTGAAGCGTGTGTAAGAATAAATGGAGTTGAGAGTGAATGGTTTAATATTAATAGTGGAGTGAGGCAGGGATGTGTTATGTCTCCATGACTATTTAATTTGTATATGGATGGGGTGATAAAAGAATTAAAGTTAGGGGTGATAGGGGAAGGTATTAGATTGATAGAGAATGGAAGAGAGTGGAGTGCCCTGATTATTGAACGCTGATGATTTGGTATTGCTTGGCGGATCTGAAGAAAGTTTGAGAGAATTTTTAGAGGGGTTTTTCAAAGTGTGTAAAAGGAGGGGTTTGAAAGTAAATGTTGATAAAAGTAAGGTGATGGTAGTGAGCGAGAAGAATCCGCGGTATGAAATCGTGATGGATGGTGAGCAATTGGAACAAGTATCTGAGCTTAAATATTTAGGCAATATGTTGGATGAAAAGAGAACGGATGATGCAGAGTGTAGTAGGAAAGTTGTGAAGGTGGCTGGTGCAATTAAATTCTTGGTGAATGTGAAGTAACTAAGTCAGTAAAGAAATGTGTCAGTAATTGAGTCAGTAAAGTAATGTGTGAAGAAAAAGAATGTGAGTTTGGCCGATGCGAGAAGAAAGGTACATAGCAGGAGTGAATGACGGGATTTTTTTTGAGAGGGTATGATTGTAGGCTTGGCCCAAAGGCTGAATCCTTCATTGACGAAATACCCCAGTGAGGGTCGGTCGCTGTCTTATGAAGCTCTAGGGTGGATTTCTTGTGATTGTTACTAGGTCTCACTTAAAAGAGTTTATTTCTTTCGACCTACGTTATGCTCTTCTACTCAACTATCCTATTTTTGTGCATGTTACGCACCCTACCCCACATCTGTGGGAAATGAAGGGAGGATAAAGAAAGAAAGAAAGAAAGTAATATATATATATATATATGTAAATAAAAACTTTTTGCTTGCTTTATGATTTAATTTTTTTAACAAAAAATACATATGCATACATACAAGAGTAAGAAGAGTATTATAAATTTCAAAAACCTGAGAAAGAAATTTTTTGCTGATTCCACAAATAAAACAAATTTTTTAAATCTTCACAACAAAAAAATATTACCCTCGATAAATTAAAGTTGTCATAACGAGAAATCTAATAATGAAATAAAAGCTAATAAGTAGTCATTCTATCCTAAACGACCGTTTAAAATGTGTTATCAACGCCTCGCTAACGCGCGTTGAATAAGTCAACGAGTAATACAATGCTATATCTATGCAAGCGCTTAAAAATCGCGGACAAATGGAACAGTACACTACTCAATTCAGCTGGCGCTAGTAAGGATCTTATAAGGCAACATTTGTTGATCGCTCGTTTATGGAGGAGCCTATAAGAAATAAAATATCATTACAAGATACTCCATATGTGACCAGAATCTATGTAGAAGATTGACAAAGGTCGAAGATTAAAAAAGAAAAAAGTGGGGGGGGAAAGTTTGTTGCATTTTAAGCGGCTATTTTTACAACAGATGCGATACGATCTGTTGTCAAGACGTTTTCACTAATTTTATTTGTTACTTGACTTTGGACGAAAGCAGAAGGCTCAGTTATATTCTTCTATCCTTATTTGTCTTGCGCGCATTTCGATACCTCTCGGGCATAATTCATTACAAACAGGCACCGCACAATTTAACTATTTATCTTGTTGCGTGTGCAAGTTGCATCAAACTTAAGGAGCCTGTTCATTCTTTTCTTAAATATTTATTTATTTTATTCTCTATTCAACTCGGAGACATCTTGCATCCCTGTAATTAGAGCCTCTCTGAGAGTCAATAATGGGATTACATTTTATGGTCACTTTTTGCGCTGAACACCAACAAACCTCCAGATGGCTACCCCTGGACGACAACGAAAGTGAGTTGTCATTATTTTACTGGCAAGATATATTTATGTACTCTTTCTACTTTTCAGCGTTTAGAGGATACATGAGAAAAATATAAAGGCTAGTTCTAATGGGTCCCCATTTTAAGTGGTTGAGTTCACGCTCGGGACGTATGAAAGGGCGTAATCAGAATACCTTTGTAAACATGAAAATCCCTTGTGACAAAAGGTACTCCATACAATTAAAACGAAATAAGCGAATCTCTTAAACTCAATTACGCCCTTCTAAAAAGCTTCAAATCTGAGGAAGCATGTATATTAAGAGAAATCATAAATAACTAATAGAAACGACTATAATGTCTGACAATTTTGAAATAAATATATCATACGAAGTACTCAAAAACTTTTTTACCAACTATAGGAACTTTAAAGATCAAAAAGTTTTAACAAAATGCCCATAATAAACAAAAACAAAAAACAATACACAAGTCTATCTCATACTTTTTGTTTCCTGGATGAAACAATTAATCATAATTTAGACGCAAGGAAGGGAAGGAGTATGGCCAGA
>JABUQX010027908.1:35000-66713 GCA_015478945.1 Trachelipus rathkii
TTATATAACTATAGATATATATATAGTTTAAGATGAGAGAAGGGACATTTGAGATATGTAAGGGAAGGATGGATGATCGGACTGACGTGAGAGGAGATGAGAAAGATAGAGAGAAGAGAGAAAGAGAGACGAGCAGAGAGAGTATCTGAGATAGAGGGAGGCAGAAGAGATGTTGCGCCCTCCGAAGATGCGAAGAAGAGGCAGACAGACGAGAGAGAGAGATAAGACGAGACGAGACGAGAGAACGACGAGAGACGAATCGAGAAGAGAGAGAGAGAGAAGACAGAGAGAGACGGAGAGAGAAGAGAGCAGAGAGAAGAAGCAGAGAGAGAGAGAGAGAGGAGGAGAGAGAGAGAGATGAGAGGGAGAGAGAGACGAGAGAGAGAAGGGAGAGAGAGAGAGAGATGGAGAGAGGAGAGGAAGGAAGAGACGAGAGAAGAGAGAGAGAGAAGGAGACGATCACCGATGGTGCCGATATGGAGGTGCAGGCGGAAGAGGAATGGGAGAGAGGAGGAGGAGAGAGAGATGAGAAGATGGAGAGAGATGATAAACCAGAGCTAAACTAGAGTTTATGAAGAGAGAGAGATGAGAGAGAGATGAGAGAGAGCGGATGTGAGATCGAGATGAGAGAGAAGAGTGAGAGAGTGAGAGCTGGAGTATGAGAGGAGGAGGAGAGAGACGAGAGAGAATGAGAGAGAGAGAAAGAGAGAAAGAGGAAGAGAGACGAAGAGACGAGAGAGAGACGGAGGAGCGAGAGAAGAGAGAGATGGTGGATAGAGGAGAGGGTGCCCGGGAAGGAAAAAGTTGGCGGCGGTGATTCGGCTGGATCGAGAGACAGAGGAGAGAGAGAGAGAGGAGAGAGAGAGGAGAGAGTAGAGAGAGAGAGTAGAGAGAGAGAGAGAGAGAGAGAGAGAGAGAGAGAGAATGAAGATGAGAGGAGAGAAGAGAGAGAGAGAGAGACGAGAGAGAGAGAGGAGAGGAGAGTAACACGTATACTCAAGCGATGAACATTACCTCTCCATTTTTAATGGCTGCGTTTTTTTCTCTTTTGTGAACGTTTCTATATTCTTTAACAGCACTCATCCCATAGGCAAGCATATTACTAACCACCATTTATCCACATAAATATTGCAATATTTATATCAACATACTATTAACCTTCCTATAACTACTTTAGATAACACTCTTAAGACAACCTCTATACTCAATTCCCTGTGTGGGGAGAAAGAATTGCCCAATTCGTATGTTCCGCGTGTCCTAGAAGGCGACATTTAAGGGGCGTGGCTAAGTTGGGTTGGGCTGAGGCTCCACTACCACCTATCTCTTGCTGGGAATGCTGTATGCAGGCCTCGGAGGTGGTCGTGATCGCCGTTAAAAACTGACCTTTCTAATTTTTCGGACGGAAATTGTAATGAATGCGTTAATAGGCGGGGTACAGGAATGTCAAGAGGATTAAAATGTTGAGGAGAGAGGAGGAGAGACGTGCAATGGATGTACTTTAAGAAGGGAAAATTTATAAAAAATCGCCTGTGGACTGAAACAAAAGATGAAAGGAAAGGTGATATAAATTGTAGTGAGTGTATTTTATATAAAACAGAATCAACTGAGATGGAAGAGAATGGAAGAGGGGAGAAAGGTAGTTGCAGTTTTGATGACAGTAGACTTGTTTTAGTACAGCTATGGTAGATTTGTAGTGTGTGAGTCTAGAATTCTAAAGGTTAAATTAGTTTGTGTAAGTACAAGGTATGTGTGGTTGTGCAACGTATGGTTCATTCTTGAGGGGAACGATGAACGAGAGTTTCGATTCTTGGAATAATTGAATGATGTCTGGATGGTGGTGAGTATTGAGCTTCAGATTGATAGTGTTGGGGGGAATGAAATGGTTGGATAGGTGACAAAAAGGGATTGGATATAACAGGCGGTTTTTGGTGGTGGCGGTGTGAAAAGATGAGGAATGGAGGAAGGTGATTGATGTTCTGTGAAGGAGAGACGGTATGCTGATGTACAGTAAATACTTTTTCTTTAAAAACACAAGAGGTATCCATAAATGTATACGCTAGAGTTTTGGTGTAGGTAGTGAGATGTATCGAAAGTGAAAAAATGATTGATTTTGTGATTGGTGAAGAAGGAGATGTTTGAAGTATGTGTTCGATGTTAAATCAGTGAAGGGAGGTTGGGAATGGGAATTATCGGATCATTATTGTTCTATGTAAAATTAGTTAGGGGGGCTTGGACTGGAGAGGAAGGTGATACGGAAGGAAGATGGTAAAATTAAGAGTGAGAAGTTAACGTGACAAGACAATAAGGATAAGTATTGTAAGAGCTGCGTTCGCTAGTAAATCGGTTGAATGTGAAAGAGTTGATACTGAACAAATCTGGGGGCAATTGAAGGAAGCAATGTTAGGGAAGTAGATGCAAGAGAGGTATATGATAGTGCTAAAGTAGGAAGTAAGAATGTTAATAGCGAATGGTGGAATGAAAGAGGTGATGGAAGCGAGTGAAAGAGTAAAAATGAAGTGGTGTTGAATGTACTAAAAGAAATTGATTGAGTTTCAACAAGGAAAGAGATGCTTGGAAATTATTAGGGAGGAAAAAAAAGAAATTATAAAGGTGGCATACGTGGAAGAAAACAAGAGGTAAATGACAGTTTGGAGGAGGAATGAACGAGACATACAAGGAATGGAAGCTCTTCATGGAAGTGAAGCGCGGAAAGGTTAAGAATGAGAATAAGAGGAATCTTCTTAGAAAGATGAATAGGGATGGTGTTTGTAACTGATGAACATGGATGTGAGGGGAGTGTTGGAAGAACACATTCGAAAATCTGACAAATATTAACGTACATATGAGGTGTTAGTGAATGTGTGTGGTTTGATGGTAGAAGAGAAAGGTATTTTGGGGAGATGAGATTATTAGTAAGGGAGGTAATGGTAGAGTGAGAAGTTGAAGATGGTAAATCTGAGGTATAGATGAAAACTAGTGAAATGATCAGAGCGGAGGCGAGATGAGTAATATGAATTGGTTTTTGGAAGATTTTGGTAATTAACACGTTTTGGAGGGTATAGTTCAAGGATTGGAGAGAGAGCCGGTAATGTTACCTTATTAAGTGGTAAGGGAGAAAAAGGGGAACTGTTAGAAATTATAGGGGGAATAAGTTTATTGAGTGTGTAGGGAAGGTATATTGTGTAGTTTGTCGAAAGAGTCAGTCGAGTGACTGAGGGACTGATGTGAAGGAAGGACTGATTGGTTTAGGAGTGGTAGAGGATGTGTGGATCACAAATCTTTTACATTGAAACAATGATGAAGAAAATGAGAATGTAAGAAGATAATAAATTATTATTTAGGTTTTATGGATTTACAACAGGCGTATGATGAAGTTAATAGGGAAGCTTTGTGGCAGGTATGTGATTATCATGGTGTTAGTGGTAGGCTATTCTGAATGGATCAAAAGTATGTTGTATGACGATAGTGAAGGTTGTGTAGAAAAATGTGTCAATGTGTGAATTTGGATTTGGATTAATGCGGAGTGAGGACAAGGAGTTGTGTTATGTCTCCTTGGTTATTTTCAATTTGTATATGTAGGGCAGAGGAATATGTGATAGAATGATGGAGAATGAGATGAGTGGAGGGTTGCCCTACCTTTTATATGCGGATGATTGTGTTCTGTGTGGCGAATTGAAGGAGTTAGAGGATTGGTTAGAGAGATTTGGCAGGATGGTAAAAGGAGGGGTTTGAAAGTTAAACGTTAGAATAAGAAGAGGTGTATGAGTTGTGCAGTTTAGGGACAGTCCTCAGTGTTAGAAAGTTATGTTAGATGTGAGCAGCTGGGGAACAGTAATCTGAGTTTAAATATTTGGGATGTGTTGCGTGAGAAGGGCGGATGATTTGCAGGTATAGTAGGAAAGTTTGATGGCAGGAAAGGTGGTGTGCAATTAAATCGTAGGTGAATGTAAAGGGACTAAGTCTTTGAGTGCGCTAGAGTTCTAATGAGGGTATGTTTTTACCTGTGTATTGTATGTAGTGAGACTATGGTCTGGGGAATAGAAGTTATAGATCTAAAGTTTCAATGTGTTTCAGTATGGACAATCTTGAAGGGCATTGCTAGGTGTGAAGAAGAATATAAATTAAGTAAGTAAATTAGCAGCAGATGTGTGGTTGTGGAGAAGGGGTAAATGAGAGAATAAATGAAAGTATGTATGGTTTGGTTTTGGCATTGTGGAAAGGATGAATGATAGTCGCGGTTGGTTAAGCGGAAGGATGTATAGTGGGAGTGTGTTGGGAAAACGACCGGCTGGGAGACCGAAGAGAAGTGGAATTGAGTCGGTGACTGAATGTCTGAAGGAGAGAAATGTGAGTTTGGTAGAAGGCGAGAAGAAAGGTGCATAACAGGAGTGAATGGCGGCGGATTGTGAGGGGGATATGGTTGGTGCGACCCACCTAGGCCAAGGGATGAACCCTTACACTTGACGATTTACCATAGTGAGGTCCATCGCTGTCCCATGAGGATTTAGGGTGGATTTTCTGACTGCGATGATGTTCTCGCTAATTGAATGGATTACTGAGGGGGCATGTAAGGCTGGGGCTTTCTTTCGACTTATGTCATGCTCTTATACTGCTTTCTTTTCCGATGCTCGTCACGGACCTTACTAAAAACTATAGAAAAATAAGGAGATAAAGAAAGGAAAGAAAGAAATTATATATAGTATACATATATATTATATATATATATATACTACTATATAATATATATAATATATATATTATATATATATATTAATATATATATATATATTATAAATTATATATATTATAATATATATGGTTCATGTGGGCTTGATGCGACGGGGAACATAGGGAGGGGAGACGTTTTCCATACACCGTAGGGGAGGGGCGGAACGGAACCCGCACACCCAATTACCGCAAAGAGCGGAAGGTTCCGGAGACCTTCCAGAAGGGGGGAATAGTCCTACCGTTCTCCCCGGATAAGGCGAGGACCCGACTCCCTCCATCTCTTCGGTCAACCCTTGGGTTTCTTTAGTTTTAAACACCACCCAACATTAAATGTCAACGTAAGGTTTACGTTAATTAAATAAGTTTAAAAAAATTTTACATATTTTACATTTTATTCATTTTTTTAAAACAGATTTTTTTTTATTTTTTTTAAAAGTGTTTTATAAATAATTTTTATGCTGATTCCAAAAATTCCTTTTTACTGTAGCATTAATAGTTTTTAAGATACATATGACGGCTAATGTAAACGCTGACCCCTAAAAACTTAAACAAGATTCTATTTCTTTTCTATATTACTAGCATAACTACTGCTCAATGTATAATAATAATAAATATACAATTAATAATAATAATAATAAAATTAATAATAATATTAATAATAATAAATATAATATAATAATTAATAATATATTGAATAATAATACTCACTTAAATATTGGATAATCTTGGTTCTTTCCAATACTGGAGATATTTTAGATAATTGATAAAGTGTCCTTTGTAAAGAAACCCCTTTTTGGCAAGAACTATATATATATATATATATATTATATATATTATATATTTTATATATATATATAAATATTATATATATATATATATATATATATATATATTATATTATAATTATATATTATATATATATGAATATATACTATATAAACTACCTATTTAACATGTTTTTTTATTCCCCTATGCGGGTAACAGGAGGGACACGGAAATCGAACTTAAAAGGCTGGGCTATCACCAAACCAGCGGCACCAAGTTTTCGCAGTGATGTTTTAATCTTGCCCAGGTAGATAAAACTCCAACTGCTAGCAGAGGATTTAACAGGGCGTCCTTTCTTCATATGAGAGGCGAGCGAGTCAACTCCTGCGCCACGAGGAATTTGTAATATATTATATATATAATAATATTATACTATAATATATAATATATAATATATATTAATAATATATAATATAATTATATATATAATATATATATATAATAATATATATATTTTTATATAGTATATATATATATATATATATTATATATTATATGATTATATATATTATATTAATTCCTTTTGGCATGAAGCAAACCAATTTCTTAAAACGGATTTATTACTTTAAAGTAAACCTAAACAAATATTCAAAATTAAAACAAAGTTAAAAAAGTTCTAATGTCCAAGAGTTATTTTAAGTATGAAAAAATAAAAAGGAGGGCAGTAGTTCTTTCGCTTCTTGTGAAGCTCTCTATCAGTGCCAGTTTGTTTCCAGAGTCGGTATGTTAAACACAGGCAGCTTAAGAGGCTTCACACGAAGCGAAAGACTACTGCCCCCCTTTTTTATTTTTTCATATAAAAGCTCTTGGAAATTAGAACTTTTTTAATTTTGTTTTAATTTTGAATATGTGTTTAAGTGTACTATAAAGTAATAAATTCATTTTAAGAAATTGTTTTGCTTATGACCAAAAGGGTTAAAAAATATTAATACATACAAACTACGTTGAAAAGTAATTAACTAATATACATAATATATAATATTAATTATAATATATATATATATAATATATATATATAATATATATTATTATTATATATATTATATATATATATTATTATATAATATACTATTAATATATATATATGATATATATATATATATATATAATATTTTTACCAATGTACAGGACCCACCACAGCTCACAAAGGAGCTGCCACACTAAGTAAAAAAATCAACATCATGGATGGGTCCTGCCATCTACATATTTTGAATGTCAAGGAAAATTTGAATGGCGAAATGAATATTCAGTCAAAAAATAAATAAAAAATAAAATTATATCCTAACAAAATAAATAAATACAGTGTGAAATAAAAAGCAGTTACTAATAAAAGGATAGCTTCTTGGAGATATACAAGAAAATAGTTACTACTAAAGTGGGGAGATTCAGATAAGATTGAGTCAATGAAGGAATGCCTGAAGGAGAGGAATGAGAGTTTGGTAGAGGCGAGAAGAAAGATGCATAACAGGAGTGAATGGCAGGGTTTTGTGAGGGGGTATGGATGTGGGCTTTGCACAGGGGATAAACCTCACATTGACCAGATACCACAGTGAGGGTCCGATGCAGTCTCATAAAACCATAGGGTGAATTTTTCTGACTGCAACGAGTTCTCACTTAAGGGTATAAAGGGGACGGTAAAGGGGGGCTTTCTTTTTGACTTGCGTCATGTTCTACTACTACTTTTCTGTTCTGGTGCATGCGACACCTCACCCCAACCTAGAGATATGATGTACATGAAGATAAGATCATAATTAACCTAGCATCTAGAAAAATAATACTGCTTGTATAAACACTTTTGGATTTTAAACAAAGTTGAAAAGAAAAAGTAAGGAAAAATGGAAGTAGAGTTGCAATTGATGATAACAGTAATAAATAAATTAAAAAAATCCACAGTAATAGTTGAGTTTAATGGAATCTAAAACAAATTATTTTTTTTAAAAGCAATCGATATTTTTAAATGTCTATGAAACAACCTACCACATCTTACTAATAAAAAATTGCCATATTTACAATATATTTATACATAACATTATTCAGTGTTTTCATATAGCTATTTCTTTTTATGTTCAAAAAATCAGTAAGGTTATGATAAGTTTTCTTAAGTAGCATTATATTAAGGATTTAAAGTATTTAATTTACTGATGCTTAACAAAACATATCATAACTTTCCTAACACCACTGCAGTTCTAGGCTATAGTTCTAGAGCTACTGCGATCGTTCTATATGGATACAGCACCAAATATATACTTGAAATAATTTGTTTAAACCAATTTTGTAGATTAAATGTTAGTTTTAATACAGAATTTATATCAATCAGACTAAAGAGAATTCAACATTACCAATCCACAAATTAGATCACAGTTTAAACGAGTTATACTTACAGTTAATATAATTGGGATTTGCCAAACACTGAACAAACTCTAGTTCCACTTGAAACCTCAACTTCTGAGCCTCTTCAGTTTCACCAGCTGCAATGATAAAAAAAAATTATTTTTTTTAGTTAGACAAAATAGATAAGATGAGATACTAATAATGAAGTAAAATAGGATCACTATATATATATTTTATATATAATATATATATATATACTATATATATATATATATATATATATATATATATATATATATATTATATATATATATATATATATATATATATATATAAAAGAACCTTACCCACCGTCACTTGATTATACCTTTATAAAGTGAGAACTTGTTGCAAGTAGAAAATCCACCCTAGAGCTTCACGGGACCGCGACTTCGGCGCAATCACCTATGGCATCTCGTCAATGTGGAATTTATCCCTTGGCCCAGGTGTGCCGCACAATTAACCAAACCCCCTCACAAAACCCGCCATTCATTCCTATTATGCACCTTCTTCTCGCCTCTGCCAACTTTACATTTTTCTCGTTCAGGCACTCTTTTACTGACTCAATCCATTTTTCCTTCGGTCTCCCAGCACACTCACCACTATACATCTGCATGAGAGTTTGTTGTTATTAATGTATAATAGTGAAACTATAATGCGGTAAGAGTTATAGGATCTAAGGTGCAATCTGTTCAGGAATGGAATCTTAGGGGGTGTGAGAAGAATTTAAAGAATGAGGAGATGATCGTGTTAGGGAATTGATGTGGTGTGAAGAAGGCCGTAAATGAAAGAATAAATGAGTGCATTGAGATGGTTAGGCCATATGGAAAAGATGAATGATAGTCAGTTGGTTAAGCAGATGTATGGTGGTGAGTGCGTGCTGGGAATTACCAACTGGAAGACCAAAGAAAAAGAATATAGAGTCAGTAAAGGAATGAGAGTTTGGCAGAGGCGAGATAAAAGGTGCATAAGAGTGAATGGAAGGGTTTTGTGAATGACTATTATTGTGGGCCTGGCCAAGGGGATGATTCAGTGATGAGAGTACCACCTAGTGCACAGTTCGTTCCATCTTGTGAAGCTAGCGGTGGAGTTTTATTTAATTTTACTGCAACAAGTTCCCACTCAAGAGTATGTATGAAAGGAATGGTAGAGGGATGCTTTCCTTTCGACTTACATCATATTCTTTTACTTAACTATTCTATTTTCCACGCATGTTACGCACACCCTACCCCACATCTAATGGGATGAGAAGGGTGGATAAAGAATGAAAGAAATAGTGTATATATATATATATTTTATATATAATATAATAATAATATATATTAATATCATAATATATATATATTATTTATAGTATATATATATTTTTAAATATTTAATATAATAAATATATATTATATAATATATATATATTTCATTGGTGATGCAGCGTAAACATCTGCATCCGCATCCGCCATTTTTTAAAGATCTGCAATCCGCAACTTTGAGCATAGCGATTATATCTGTGGTCAGAGATTTGAATAAAGAATTTTTATAATATAAATTATTAAGTAATGAGATTATAAATTTAAAATAAAAAAATGAGAGACATGGGACTCGACTTCAACTGTGTAATTAAGACTCATGATTTCGCAATGTAAGTTTCATTTTAATAATTTTGATGTTCAACAGAAGTCCCACATGAGATTATGGATGCCAAAAACATCAGCGTCTCTACAGTTTTTGTCTTCAAATTAATACTATTACTTTACACAAAAGAGATAAGAAGTCTAAAATTTTTAAGACTTTTTCTAAAAAGAATGAAAAGTCTAAAATTTTTAAAACTTATATCTAAAAAAAAGGTTTAGTTCTAAAAATTTATAACCTGTTTAAGAATGTAACACTTACGAGTCAGTTGAAAGGCAAACTTTTTTGAATACACATCCGAATGAATGGAGTAAATCGTCGTCATTTTGTGCTGCAGTTGGAAAACTTCATCCGAACAGTCATTAATTCGCCACCATTAAAAAGGAAAAAACGGAAATCTACAAGAAACCAACACCTCCTAGAAGTAAATCAAAAACAGATTCAATGGTATAATTTTACAGGTCAGAGTGATGAAAGAAATGCATTTACACAAAAGATATGTAGACGAAAATGAATTGAATACTATCACAAGAAAAACGGACAAATAACAATGATGATCTTTAGTTGGTGGAAAGTAAGCAAACAATGTATCTACCATACTTGTAGTAAACTTGCAGGAAAAACTTGGGCTGTCCCTCAAACTAGTTTTCCCAGTTGACGTGAGAGTATTTAGCAATGCTGGGCTAAGTATATAATTAAAAAGAGAAACAGCTCTCACAGAAAAAGGCAGAAAAAATAGTATTGTTTCCAAGAACCTTCGTAGATTTGGAATTTTCAATATACTTTAGTTGCAAAAGTATATAATTATTGTAAAATCCTTTCATTAAGGTCGGAGGTAAGGGAAGAGGTCGGTGGGGTGCATTTGATAAAGATTCCAAGGACAGCATATCCTAGTTTCTGCAATAGATAATTAAATCTTTAATAGAACTCGTAATATATTAGATATAGTATATTATATTATACTAAGTACTGGCATATTTAATCTATTATATATGTTAAAATTGATACGTATTATTTATTTACCATATGTGTATGAATTTAAGCATTTTTTTCATTTTATTGAATTTATTTTAATAAGCACCCAGTAAGATTTTTTTAGTAAATGGTTTGGAAACCTTTGGCACCTGCAAGTGCTTTAACGCGACTGGGCATGCCAGTAATTAAAGTTCTGCACAAATTCCGGATTTTTTCGGAATGAAACCAAGCCTGAATAAGCCGTTCTATGAGTTTTACCTTGGTCGTAATTGGAACATCGTGTATCTCATCTTTCAACAAGGACCACAAACTCTCAATAGGGTTTCATTGTAGGTGAATTTCCAGGCATGGAAGTACCTTAAGCCATTCTTGTGCGAACCATCTCTGTTACTACTTCGGCTGAATGACACGGGGTGGAAGTCCTGTTTTGGAAAAATCCAAGGTCTATCGCAAAACCAATCCCTTGTTTGAAGTAGTAAACGAGTTTGTATAGTACATTTATATACTTATGCTGGTCATGGTGTATCCTTCAACAATCATATCAAACTACGACTTGGGGCCTTGAAAGAAGAAATGGCATGAAAAACTCAAGGGAAGCCAAATAATATATCGATATATCGAAAATCGATATTTTTGGACTGCCGTTTATCGATATTTTGGGGCGATATTTTCTAGTCAGATATATCGATATTTCGTATGTTTTAAGTTAACTCACGAAAGTCTAGGTTCTTCTTTTCAAAGGAAATTTACTAAAAGGCTGGAAAAAATAAAATCTTAGTCTCCCTCTCGCGACACACTAGAGTGATGAAAACTCTCTTTTTTCCCACAATATTTCGTTCTTCGAATCGTATATATATATTATATATTATATATTCATAGGTGGGCGTTATCGCGATAAATTATCGCGATAATTTATTGCGATAACGGTTTCGGAGTGTCTGTTTCCGATTAAAAATTTTTACCGATAATCGGTATCGCAAATATTTTTGTTCAAACTCCGGATTAACTATATGGCCGATAATTTAATCGCGATAACGGTTTCGGGTTATTTGCTATCCGATAAAATCTTTTATGAATAACGGGGTTATCGCAGATACTTTTTGTTACATTATTATCACCATATATATATAGATTATATATATATATATATATATATATCTATGATATACTATAATATATATATATATTATAATTTATATATATTATTATATTATTATAATATATAATATATATATAATTATATATATAAATAACCTATATTTTTTAAATCTAGTTCTCAAACTATATATAATATATAATATATTTATATATATATATATATAATATATATATATATAATATATATATATATATTAACAAATAATATATATATATATATATATTATATATATATTATATTATATGTAGTATAATATATATATACCTAATCCAATATAATAACCCTACGTATAACATAACTAACTAACCCATAAATCAAATAACAAGCTATTATAATATAACACATCATCAAATAAACAACTCATAATAATCAATAACCTAACATATATATACAATGAACCATAACTAACACACAAATAACCTAACTAACCCATAAATTCAACCTAAACAAAACACACATACACCTCACACAATCCAATAATACTAACTATATACTATACTATTACATCATATACCATAAAAAATAATACACCATATTCAAAATCAATAATAAATAAATCACCCAACAACATAACACCCACATAAATAACCTCACACTACCTCACACTAAAACATATAGTTAACCCCTACCAAAAACCAACACACTATTAGAGTCGATAAATCAAACACGCCTCAACCATGCACAACAAACACAAAATCGCAACGAACCAAGGCAAGACCACTAGACACTAGAGACAAAACGATACAGGAACATCTTATTGCTTAACTAACGTACATAGCTTGCTATCGACACGCATTCGTTTCCAACACAAGATATCACGCGAAACAGCACAACAATTAGAACGCGCACACATTACAATAAAGCAATGTTATGATTACGTTGAATCCACACAACCGCCTCGCCATAGCTGAAGAACTCTACGACAGATTTAGGTTACTCCATTTAATGTGTTTATTAGCGTGACGTTATGTAATTGTACGCTTAACGTCTTCGGAACACCAAGCAAACAGTGGACAATCCCCTCTATCTACCACTTGCACATTCATCACGACAAACTCTGATTCAATCACAGAATACAGATGAATACACCAGAACGAAAAACCAGCATACCGAACATTCACAAAGCAACATGGACACACATCAAAAGAACTAAACACATCCATTACCAACAAGACGCTCTAAACCGAACAATTATGAAACATGAATAGTAGACATCTCCCACAAGGATTCACGACCACACAGAAACCACTCACACCAACACCGCGCGAAAACCGAAGCAACAATCGGAAACGTGCAAAGAGGCGGCACAACCTCCAACAACAGTACACACGGAACAGAGTTATGACATCAGAAATCACCTCTACACAACACAATGTTCTGCTCGCCTCATCAGTCGCTCTACTCGCAGATAATAACGGGACCCTTCGTCCGGTGCAATTGGTGAAGGACTTTGATAATTTACGAACGCAGACTCCTGCGCTCTTGAAGAAAGACCCACAACCAACACAGGAACACATGACAAAATAATAAGCCAGAGAGTCAACACAGCACCACCCAACAACGAAACCACCACAAAAAGACCACCAAAACTCGACCCTCAGCAACCAAACGCACGCCAACAAAATTCACCCCTGCCAAAATGAGGATCAAAATCAAAGTCCGTCGTAGTCGCTTTCGCGGATTTCAACTTGCAAAAGTACAAGGGAATAACAACAGAACCATCAATGCTTTACACTAACAGAAAAACGCATACCAACGGACTTGGGCCACAAATAGACCTCAACGCACCCCTGCTGTAGCGATTTTAGCCGGTGGTTTCTGACAACGGATACCAAGCATTTATAATCACTACAATTCTCCACCTGCCCACATGTCTTGTTTAACACCCAGAATAGAAACCGGCGATAACATTCACATAAAAATATACGCTGAAATGGCTACTTTCACAGCCACGAACACAGCACATCATTGGGACCGTAGACAACCAAACATCAGCACAAAACCAGCCACAAATAGAACATTCATCACCAAATCGAAAGTCCACAACAGAGAAGCGACCAAATCACTTACCGCTATAAAACAACTTATGAGAAGATAGCAGAATATCTTAACCCGGACGCAATTAATCTGCTGGGAAAACCCAACATAGATCAAATATTACACAACCCTTTTTGGAACTTAGACCAATGCGTAACTTCGCAACTACCTCCCAGAACAAAGGGACTTCAAACCAGACAAGACAAACCTCATCGGAAACGCACAAATACCGCTTGCGAAACCCGTCAGAGAACATAGTTAGGACTCCTCCCCAACATGATGGCGCTTCCAGCGACACCCAACCTTCAGCCACAAAGTACAGGGATGCAAATGAACACACCGCTCCTTACAACTGAAACTAAACTAGTAATATAGGGAAGCAGCGGGGAACCTGGCTTTAGCGCTAGGCCTGAAAAACAAACAGAATCGCACACGAACTCACCGCCCTAGAACCTAATTATATAATACTCTCTGGCCCAGACCGGCATGTGAAGAGTGTAGTGTTACAAGTTAACACACACGAAATCAACACACACTTGAAGAGAACTGAACTTCAGACGAATATTTATCAATATGCTACACAATTTAGATTCAAACGACAACAGTAGCAGGGCTATGTTCCCACGGTACAAAGGTCCACAGGCAATGGCAACGCGCGAAATAGACCGCATAATGTACAACAATCAGGTCAACAGGAAGGCAGACACTTTAGAAAACACCTCAACTGCATAAACAACTTTTCCCACCAAATAACAATGACATTATCATAACAACAAAACAACAGCTACAACCATTGATTATCGCACCCCTATCAAATACACACACCTACGCGATCAAAACAACAATAGCGCCTTTGAATTTAACACAAAACCAACACACAAATAACCACACCATCATTTCTAGTTACCTCTTCACACCCTCGGAGTACAACGATTAGTACCGCTAACAGCACACCCATGCACCACACACACCACATACACCACATTAGAATACCCAAATAAATTTCCCCCCACAACCGGTCACGAAAGTAACGGACGCGTTCAACAAAAAGCACGTTTAGGTTTACCGTACATCATCGTAATTTGAACGAAGTGTCACACATAGTTACTTTAACATAATGATCTCAACTCTCATATCAACAAGACTACTTCGAACTCTACATTCAGCCCTCAGAGCTTTGTCGCAGAATGGTTTGTCACCCATGCTATATATTTATATATATATATTATATATTATTATTATATTATATATTAATATATATTATTATATATATAAAAGTATATATATAAGGTATATTAAAAGTATTTCAAACACACATCAAAAGTAAATATATATATAGTATATATATTGATGTTTATAATTTTGAATTTTTTAACAAAACAAAATCATAAATTATATATTAATTATAATATATATATATCACTATATACTTATTTATACACCTAAAATATATATATATATATATATATATAATTATATATATATAATATTATATATAATATAGTATATAATATAATTTTCATATTTAATTTGCAGATTACTCTGCTATTTTCTTCTAATCTTTTGTTAAATGCAGACTAATACTACATTTTAAAACACTAGATTATAACATAATTATAATCTTTTTCACGTTTATCAGTCACTCACACCAGTCATGCCGTGCTTTGACTGGATAATCAAATCCAGGTTGAATGAGAAAACAGTTAGTTTGGGCTGCCTGAATCCCATCTTCATTGTACCAAAAAAAAGACTGATTCACTTATGTAAGACCTCAATCCAATCTCCAGTTCTGCGACCACTAATCTCGGTCCAATAACACTCACTGACGCCATTAGGCAAGGGGTATCTCCTCCGCACCTTTGCCAGAGAATGAGGGTACATCTCTGGCCACTGCCTTCGATTTCCCAAGTTTCGCGATGATGTGGATGAGGGCTTTTGAAGGAACAATGGTAAAGGTCAGAAGACGTCAAGGCCCTGATGGAGAAGAAAGGTGAGAAGAGTATATTGTGGGACGTAACCGAAGGCTCGAGAACGCAACCAGTCGACCAACCAGCACGCAGGCAGAGCAGCGACAAATAGAACGAGAGAAGGACTATTATCAGCATCTGATGATGCTGATGTTACACTGAACTAACTCAAAGTGTCAACGTTCATCAAAGAATCAATCAAGAGTAGCTGCCTCTCATTCTAAATAGTGGTTGCAGGCGAAAATCGCCAGACAGACTGTCAGACCTAAGCTTTTAACAATGATAAGGTATCATTGATTTCTTCTTTAAAGGTACAACTAGTTGCAATGCCGGTCATAGCGCTGCAGGATGTAGCGGATTGTTCTCCTTGGCAACGTATCTTACAGAGCCAAGAGGAATTTCTCTGTAGAATGAAAACTTTAATATGCTCATGCTTATGAAAGGGAACATACAAATACTGCAAGAAGGCCAAACCCTAGTTATTTATATTTTTATCACTTGATCAAATCTGTAATTAACTATTCTTTGTTTCATTTTAAATCCTCTTATTAACCTTTATTCTTTGGCTATTTTACATCATTATAGAACTATACTTAACAATCAGAAAGCAATAAATTAGCAAAATAAAATTTTATTATAAAAAAAATCACTGAGAAGCAAAAGGGAAAAAAAATTAAATTTATTTAATTAAGACATCCAAAGCATTTCAAGCTATCTAAGGCAAGCTAAGACACAACTTTTCATTATTCATTTCATCACATGAAAGGTAACTGATAACTATTTTATATTTATCTATAAATTATAAGTTGAAAAGAGATGAATTAAATTATTTTTTAACATTTTGCTTTGTTAAAAAAAGGTGCTTTTTTTTTTAACATTTTATTTATAATAAAAATGAAATACATGAAAAGTTTGATTTATCGGTTATCGCTTTATCGGCGATTTTTTATCACGAATTATCGGATATCGGTTATCGTGATAAGGTTTTCGTTTTCGATTTATCGGTTAGTTATCGCGATAACACTTTTCGTTATCGTGCCCACCTATGATAATATACTTATATATATATATATATATTTTATATACTATACTTATACTATATATATAAGTAATATAATATATATTAATATATATAATATCTTATATATATATATCACAGTATATTATATTATATATATATATATATATATAGTAAATATTAATATAATATATATATTATATATATACTATTATATATATATATTATATCTATATATATTATAATATTATATAATACTATATATATAGTATTAAAATAATATATATATATAATATTATATATTATATATATATAATATATTATATAGTATAATATATATTATATATATTTATATATATATATATATATATATTATAATATATATAATTATATATTTATATTATATATATATATTATATATAAATATATTAATTAAAAGGGCTAAGATAAGTTACATTTAATAAAAGGAAAGGAATTAACAATAGCTAATCTTAGTTTTATTTCTTTTTCATGAATTATTTTATAATTTATTTGTCTTATTCTTGAGACCGTATAAATAACTTTAGCTCGAGTCCACGATCCGAGAACCAGCCTGATCCTGAATTTAGTAAGCTCTGTGGAGATTGAACTTGTGTAGTTGTCAGTGTTGGCACGAAGCTACACATCATTTAGCAGCAACTATGTATCCCAATACGGCAGCGAACTTCCTGCTGAGTTGGCTTACAGTTAACATCCGGGTACCACCGACTAGTTTTAATCATGATTTATTGAGTATTAATTTGTTTTAGTTATTATCTATATATCAAGTCTTATACCATAGTAATATCATCAGCTATTAACTAAAAGATTCAGTTTTGGGGGAGGGGAACATCACTAAGCCGCTATTATTCTCTCTCACTCTCAGTGTCTGTGGCATCACAGTTTCGAAACACCACAAATTATACTCAACACATTATTATTTCATATTTATTATATAAAAATTTAAATAACGATATTTTATTAGACTCCAGACTTAACAGAGTCGACTCCAAGTATCAGATAGTAATTAGGCCTCTCACTTAACCTAACAGAATATTAGTAAATACTTTAAAATTTTGATATACTACTTAATCTAAGGAAACAGCTGTGATATAAGATTCCGAGATTCATTAAAACTTAATAGTTAGTTCCGATTTATAATAGGGGAGAATAGATTTTTATGACATTTATTGTGTTAAATTACTCTAGTCATAACACGATTCTGTTAATTCTAATTTATTCACTACGTCACAGACTGAAAATCCATAATCACCCAGCTGTCCCATACTCTTAACATCAACGCTTCTCTAGCACAACATCAGTCACTATCCACAACCTCTTGGAGACTAATATTGATATCTATTACTACTTATATTTTTACCCTATTATGCCTATGTTGTCCTTCACCTTTTAGATTGTGGTATTTAAATAGGATAAGATTCTTATTTTATAAAATTAAGCACTAACACTACTATATATATATACCTTTTAAAATACTGTAGATATCTCTCTCTCTCTCTCTCTCTCATCTCTCTCTCTATCTCTTCTCTCTTCTCTTTCTCTCCTCTCTCTCTACTCTCTCTCTACTCTCTCCTCTCTCCTCTCCACCATCATAAATCCATAGAATGTTATATATATCTTTGTATATTTGTCTAACCTAAACTCTTTACAAGAATAATATATATATATTATATACTATATCAGGTATACTAATATAATACAACCCCACCGCCGCGACTTAATATAATATAGAAAGGTTACTTTATTTATTTGTAGTATAAATAATATATATATAAGTTAGAAATTTATATAATATATATATATATAATATATATTATATATATTTATTTATATATAGTATAAATACTAACTAATTATATATACACTACTATATAGATACCTATATAATATATATATATTGCCTTATATATATATAATATTATATATATAGTACCTATATATATAAAAAAATAGATTATAATATATATAATATTATATATATAGCTTTTATAATCTGAGTAGCATATTTGAATATAGTTAGTCTATATTTATATATTATCTTTATAGTATATATAATTAATATTGTTATTATATATATGTGATTGGATAATTAATATATATATAATATATTACATATATATAATATATTGTATATAATATTATATATACCCTATATATACCATATATATATCATTAATATATATATAAATATACGAATATAAATAATATATATATTATACTAATATTATAAATATCATACTAGCGGATCTATAAACACTATATAATTTACTGATTATATATAGTTTATAACTCTTTTCAAGTTATTCATATAACAAATATCATTAACTATAATTTAGATATACGTATTATATATATAATAATATATATATAATATATAATAATATATACTATATATATATGATAATTATAGTATATACATATATAGATATATACATATAAATAATGATATATTACTATAGATATATATATATTTTCAATTATAATATATATAATTATATAATATACTTATTATATATAATTATATATATATTGATATAATATATATTATATATATATTATGGTATAATATCTATAGTTATTATATAATATATATACTAATATTAATATTAACTATATATAAATATATTGACTAAATACTATAATTTAATATATATATAATGACTATATATTACTATATATTTATATATAATACTATATACTTATATATATATATACCTATATATAAAGCTATTAAAACGGCAATACTGTAAAAATACCTAACAATTCTCATTGTTTGAGAAGCAAGATAAATCAGTTAACATTTTAAACAACAATTTTTGTCCAAAATTCCTCTAAAATAGACCTTAGATTATTTGGTTAACTTTGTTATTTATTATTTTTCATTATATTTATGTAGTTTTTAATTTATTTTGATTATGTACTTTCATAACTGAAATTTGCCCCTGATTAAAAAAATGTATTCAATTTTAATGTAGCTATCGTTGTTATTTAACTATGTGCGTCGCCTAATATGGAGAAGAATATATAAGATAAAAATATATATATATATATATATATATATTATACTATATAATATATATTTATTATATATATAATATATATAATATATATATATATATTATATAATATATAATATTTATACATATTATTATATTATATATATATTAGAATTATTAAATAATAACGATTAAGATATATATCGAAATAATCGATATATCGAATATCGATATTTTCTGGCGATAATATCGAAGGCGACTATGATATCTTTCAAAATATCGATAATAAATATCGATATTTATCGATATTTTTGAGATATACGGGCATCCCTACCAACATGAATTTTCTGATGGAATTTTACCGTTATTTTATCAGGCATTCGAGAGATTTAATTCCACATCACCTTGATCGCACCTGTCTAACCGCATCATCGCACGAATCATCAGCACAATGCAATGGGTAGAGAATCATCAGAATAGATTAGATCACCAAATCTGAAGCAATATATAGAAAAACACACAAATATCAATAGAAACTGGAAAAAACGCATATTAGCGGACGCATTGCGCTAGCCTAGTACTTAAATTCTTAATTTTAAACCATAGTATACACTAATTATAACAAATAATAAAAGGTGTAAATCATCGCTAACACGCGATTTTACTAATAACAAATGCTCTTTTATGAGTGATAAAAGAAACAATAGCTATCTGATCAACTTTTACCTGCTCCCATTGCTACAGAAGTACAACAGATGGAAATTGATGAGTCTGAGCCCAAGGACATTAACGTGCCCGTTTCATTTCTAAAGATAGTCTAGGCTTCTTTCTTGGACGATAGGCTTTTAATATCCAGAATACTTTATAGCTATCTATTGGGTAGCGTTTAATGTACAAGTATAGGCCTTATGATAAGAACTCTTTCTTACCCATACCTAAAAGTGAATATCTATTTTATCAGAGCATTTTGAACCTATTTTTCTGTCCTCCCTAGGTGTTGTTTTTCTTTTGTTTTCTTTCCACATTTGCCAAACCTATTTGAAGCTCAAACTGTGACGAGTTATTTCAATTTACTTTATAATAAATATTGAACTAACTATCTTGAGTTGAAACCAAAGTTTTGCTGCAAAGGTTGTCTTTCTGTTTTAAGTTGGCTCACTTGCGCACATAAAACATTAATCTGTTCCGCACTCTTTCGTGGACTCAAATCCATAACTTTACCCATATTGATACTTTATATAACTACAAAATCATATGAAAATAATGGTATTATTAAATTAAAATTATAATTACAATAAACCATTAAGTATACACTAATTATAACAAAATAAATAAGGGCGTAAATCATCCAGCTAACACACAATATACCGTGAAAGACAGAGATAGTCAAACTGAACGTGAAAATTAATAAACAACTGAATAATTCACAATCTGTCATTTTTGCAGATACTGCCACACAAATAACTTTAAAGTTTAGGTAAATAAATAAAGATAAAATATTTATTTTTTGGTGTATTAAATAAGTTCAAAAAAAGTTGAAAAAAAATTAAATTTCAATACCTATTTTATTCAAAATTAGCAAATTTTAAAAATCCACTAATAAATATGACCAGGTACAATATACTATATATATAACCGATAATATTTTATATATATAATAATAATATATAATATATATCTATCTATAATATATAATATATATATATATAGTATCATATATATATACTATTATATATATATAATATATTATATATATATATTATCAACATCGATCCTGCGATGCGAAAAAAAATGATAATCTTGCCGCATCACTAAACTATAATACACGGTTATATATACTATATACTACTTATACACCTCTTATATATAGTATAGATTATAGATATATAATACATAATATAATACATTATATATTAATATATATATTATATATATACTTATATATTTATATATTTATATATATAATATATAATATAGTATATATATATACAAAGTGTGATGACCAATTTCAATTCTCGAATCTGTATATATATATATATAAAGTGATGTACCAATTCCAATTCTCGAACTCTGGGAATCTGTGTTGTAGACACTACCCACGCAAATCTGTCCTAAATTATGTATTAGTAATGTTTGCTTTGTTATAAGAAAATTTTGTATATCAATAGATAATAAATAAAAATTCATTTAGTAGGCATTGGGCAATACAATAAGATTTAACGATTGAGAGAATAATTAATTCTGAAGGCACTATAAAAAATAAAGAATTTAATTGATATAAACAATAGTTTTGCGCACAAATTAAGAAGAGATTAGGGCCATAACCATGAAATCAAAATGGTGTCAGTAAAATATAATTTTTGCTTATAGGAAAAAGTAGAAATGACGAAGGTGATGTCAGCCATTCACACTTTGTTTGGATTGGTGTTAAGAAATAACAAGATTTTGATTGGAAGAAAGCAAAGAGCATAGAAGATTCAAGAAGATTTTTGGAAGAAGGAATGCAAAGCTTTTGAAACAAAGAAATGAGAGATACTCGTCATTTGGAGCAGAGAGAGAAAACATCTAAAAAAAAGATTGCTTCTGTTATGATTAATAAAATTTAGTAATTCTATAGATTTAGTTTTGATAAGTTTTGTGTTTACATTAGTATATAGTTTTCAATAGAAATCGTTTGTATAAGATATAACATAACAGCTTTAGCTGCAAGTTTGGAAAGCCAATTTAATGGAGAATTATATGCTAATACTACTAGAAAATTTTGTATATATTTATGGCGCATACAATTATGGAGTAAATTATTTTACACTAACATAAAAGAAAAAAAAGGTTATAAATTAACTTAAATTATGCCGCATATTTATTTGTATATAGAATAAACCATACATCTGTATTTGTAAAGATGCATGATATTTTACACATTTATATTTAGGGAGAAATGATATTAAAAAAAAAAATTGTAATATAATCATTGAAAGGCGCAATATATATATATATATATATATATATATATATATATATATATATATATATATATATATATTATATATATAATATATATATATATATATATATATAATATATATATATATATATATATATATATATATATATATATATATATATATAATATATATATATATACCTATATATATATATATTAAGTTTTAATGATTTGGCTTTCATTGGGTTTTCTGTATTTGTTAATAAAAGATTGGACTTCATTTTGAGAATTGAACTTAATATGACCTTTTAAATAAAGTGAACATTTAGTTGCCAAAAGATTGTGAGTTTTCGGAAATATGACTATTTAAATAGAGTGAACATCATTTGCAGATTTACTGGAAACTTTTAGTAATACAACTTTTTAATTAAAAGTCAAAACATTCAAAAATATACTAGGATCTTTGAAAAAATAAGACGTTTAAAGAAAATTAACATTAATTTACAAAGACATCTGGAAGTTTAAGATGATACGACCCGTCAAGTGAAGTAACAATTGATTCAACAAAATATTGGGAACTTTCAGACATATAAACTTTCATTATTTACAAATATTTTGGGTCCTTTAGGACACATGATCTTGTGAGAGTAACTTCGAATTGTTTGTCAATATATTAAATTATTTTAGAAATACAGTACTCAAAAAAATTCTGATTAGTTTACTGCAAATATATTGAACCATTTAAGAAATATGATATAAATATGAAATAAATTCAAATTTTTGTCAATATATTGGATCATTTTAGAATATGGGACTTAAAATAAATTGAGTAGTTTATAGCAAATATTATGGACCATTTTAGAATGATGATGATCATTTTAGAATATGATTGTACAAATAAAATAATGTAAGGAAAATATACAGGATCCTTTTCAAGTTATTTTCTTTTTTAAATATATAAAATTCTTTAGGATTGATGATTTTATGAGCTTGTAATTGAATTACGAATTGTATTTTTCTTCCTTTTAAATTGGACTTTTCAAATTTAAAGAAAACATTAGTTGCATCATGGAGTCCAGTTTTTTTTTCTGTTGACCATAGAAAAGGTAAATTAAATAAAAAATAGGAAGACTTTAAAAAATATATTTTTTAAATAAATAAAAAATGAAAGAATTAATTTAGTAGAATAATTTTGAATAATTGGTAAATAGTAAAGGAGATTAAAACACAAACCGTTTATTAATTAGAGGTAAAGGAGTGAAACACAACGCAAGCAAGTTTTATTAACCCACTTACCCCATTCAGAAGATTCTTGGTATTTGGGCGGACTCATTTGTTTTTTTTTTATTTTAAATTCAGTACCCCTTAGGGTGAGTCCAATTTTCACTACAACAGAATAAAATTTGGTGCCATCACCATTTTTTGATCCTTGGTTACCACTAAAATCGTTTTGCTCTGAGTAAGGTTTCGTTATCATTTCATTTGATTATATATATATATATATATATATATATAATATATATATATATATATATATATAATAATATATATATATATATATATATATATATATATATATATATAGTGGTGGTGTAAGTGTATTTTTCAGATTAACAAGTTATTATAGGAATTGATAGATATGGCACAAGGTTGAAAACATGTGAGCATCAATATAGATGGAGGAGGAGGAGGAGGTGCAGGAGGACCAGCAACATTAACCCCAGAACAGGGAACAGGAACACCAGAGCAAGGAGGAAGAGCACCAACTCATACGGTAGGTTATTTGATGCGGAGCACATGCGAATCCCAATGACCCTGGACCAGTTGACACAATTACACGCATATGGAGGATGAAATTTAGCACCACCAACTTTGAAGTTTGACGCATTTATGGTAGATTTTGAGGTCTATTGAGCCTATACATATCCCAACATTCGTGAAACATGGAGTAGGGTGTTAAATCAATTTTTGGAAGAAATGCTAGTAGCATTCAACAATTTAAATGGAGAATGGGTGCAGTACACAACAGTGAAAGTAAAGTTGAGAGGCTTGATAAACCAGGTGGCAGTAAGAAAGGACACATTAATGAATAGATTTTGGGCAGCAAAATAACAAGAAAAAGATTCAATGAATTGTGCAATGCAATTGAATAGATTGGCTGGGTTGGCTGGAATTGAACAAGAATAAAGGCTCTACAATTAAGTGAAAAATTAAAGCCTTATTTTGGATGGATTAAGCATTGCTTCAGTAGCAGGGGTGAAGTTTGCTTCTTTAACCGAACTGACCATCATGGTTAACAAGATTATCGAAAAAGTAAACATAGTGAGATGTGTTTTAAGTCAGAAATAGCAAAGGAAAAATTAAATGTGGTGAAAGAGACAAAGAAAACAGAAATTGAAGTAGTTAAAAGTTGCCTCAGTAGAGGTGGGAAAAAAAAATGCATGTTTTGTGAGAAAGAAGTACATTTAGAAAATGACTGTTTTAAAAAGAATAGTTGTTGTTTTTGTGGAAAGCCAGGTCATCGAATTGGAGTGTAGAAAAAGAATAGCAAAAGAGGTGAGAGAACAACAAGAAAGGACGTGATGCAACTGGCAGATAGTGAACCAAGAAAATGAGACAAGAAAACAAGAATTTACAATGTCCATTTTGTGAAGATCATTTGATGAAGGATTGTGACGAGTTTAGAGCAGCTATGAGTAGACAATCAGGGAAACTAGAAAGTTCTCCTAATGGTTTGTAGAAGAGAAAGCGAGCTTGAGGTTGCTATTTGTGAATTACAGAAAAATCCATTTCCAATTAGTGGAGTAGAATTAAAGCTTAAAAGTAATATATCCATACAACTAGGATATACATGAGTTGAATTGAAATGGCCAGAAGAAAATCAAGAGATAAAATTTTAATAAAACAGAAGAAGTAAATTTAAATGGATTGCAAGAACAAGAATTAATGATATCAAATACTGTGAATATGGGAATAAAACCTTATGTAAACAATGAATTTGGGAGATGAAGCCTATATAGGTTGGGAAAATATATGGTGATAGCTCAGGCAGTGGAATTACAAGAATATAACAACCAGTTGGTTGAGATATGTGAAGAATTGGAGTGTGATGAAGATAAAGATGAAATAAATTTAAAGGAGACATTTAAATTAGATGAAAAAGATTTGAAACACAAAGATTTAGTAAGTCAAGCATTAGCTGAACATGAGATCATCAGTAAAGATGGTAATAATGTAGGGTATATGGCAAAGACAGAGCAAAGGTTAAATCATACAATTATACCCCAATTAAACAAAAAGTAAGGGGGTTTAAACCTAGGATACAAGAACAAGTAGATTAGGAATTGAAAGTGTTGGAAGAACAAGGAATAGGCCTACTGCAGAAATCAAAAAGTCCATGGAGTAGCATTATAGTACCAGTGATTAAGAAAAATGGTAAAATTCAAGTCTGTATAGACTACAGACAGGTTAACGATAGAACAATTAAGGATAGCTTCCCATTACCACCCATAAATGACCATCTATAACTTAAAAGGAAGTGTTTATTTCAGTTTACTTGACATGACTAAGGGGTACTATAACAACAATGGAAAAAAGTTCACAACAATTTATGGCTTTTACTACTGCTACTAAGCATTTGGAGTTCATGCGCTTACCTTTTGGTATGTGCAACAGTCCAAGTACATTTCAGAGGTTGGTAAACCTGATGTTGGAGGATTTTTTGAGAGTTCAAGTTCTGGCGCATTTGGACGACATTTTGATATTGGGGAAAAATTTTGGAAGATCATTTAAGTAATGTGGATAAGGTATTGAGAATACAATTGAGAGAATGCAATTTAAAGATCAAACCAGAAAAATGTAATTTGTTTAGTAGAAAGGTAAAATTTTTAGGTCAAGAAGTGAAGAAGGTCTACTGCCTTTGCAAGAACATATTCCAGCTATACAAAATACAATTGTACCAAGGACAGCTAAGCAAATTATTTACTGGGGAGTTTAAATTATTATCGAAGACATAAACCAGATGCTGCAAAATTGATGAGACCTTTGTCTCAGTTAACAACAGGAAGAAACATCAGATAGACTTTGTAATGTCAAAATTCTTTTGATCAACTAAAACATGCTTTGTGTAAACCATCTGTTTTGGCATTTCCAGACTATGAGAGTGGATGACCTTTAGAGTTGTATGTAGATGCTTCAGGAATGTTTAAAACAACAGAATGGTGAAAGTAAAGGTATAGCATTAAGCATATGCTTCTGCGTGTTTTGGAGTAGCATGTTTAAAACAACAATGGTGAAAGTAAAGGAATAGCATATGCTTGTGTGTGTTTTGGAGTAGCTCAATTGAGATATAGTGTCGTGGAGAAAGAACTGGCAGAATTGAGATGGGGAGTTAAGTGTTTAAGACCTTTATATTATGTAGAAAATTTATAATCTGGTCACACCATCAACCCTTGATGTATTTGCACAATATGGTTGGATTAAATGCCAGGATAGCAAGAACTTTAACTGATTTGGCTGAGAACGATTTTGAAGTCAGGTATTTACCCGGAAGGTTTAATCGCATCAATGACTTTTTGTCATGCTGTGTACCAGAAAGGAAAGAAATAATTGAGATTTTAGGATGACGTAATACCAATCGGTTTTCAATTAAGATCTATACCAGGAGGAGGAAATGCTGTGTTTATGGCTTTGTCAGTGTTTTTTGTTTGGAAATAAGGAACAAAGTAATTAGAGAAAAGGCAGTAACAGAAGTTTGAGAATATTTGAGTAAATATGGGTTGACAGAAAATGCACAAAAAGTTTGTGAAGAATGTTGACATCAGGAACTATAGTTATTTCTGCGGTGGTTGAAGCATGCACCAGAATCTATGGAGTGTAGGGGTGTACCGGAACTGAAATTTTCAGTTCCGGCCGGAACCGGAACCGGAATTACAAAAAAAATTCCGGCCGGAACCGGAATTTCTTATGAACTTTCCTTGAACTATAAAGAAATGTATAAAAAATATATTTTAAGTAACTTTCAACATAAAATCTTATTTGGTACAACGCCACTTCATGAACATATGGAAAATCATCACGAAGACATTATGTGCCAGTGCAATATTGGAATAGTGAAAGGAGAGTCGTATTTTCTAGAACAGGAAACCACAGAATAGCAATAGATCCAAGCGTTGAAATAAGTGAGTTTTGAGTGGAGAGTTTTCTCCCCAAAAAAGATTTTGGCATATCAATTGACCCCAAATCACAAAAAATAATGGAATTTTTTATCGCAATGAGTAACCAGCCATCACAGTCACAGAAGAGAAGGGATTCATAGAGCTTATTGCCCATCTTCAACCAAAATATCTTATTCCTAGTAGAAAATATTTTGTAGAGAAAATGTTACCAACTTCATACAGGAAATTGAGATCCAGCCAGTATTCGAGAAGTTATCTAAGGATGATCAGATATCATTTACTACAGATATTATAGAGAGCTAAATAATTCAAAAGGATTTCCAATTTATTTCTTTAACTGTCACTCTGGCCTACCAGCGAGTTTAAAAAAATTGGACTTGTGTACCATTGCAAGTATTTCCTAGGTTCTCAGTCTGGAATTAAAATCACTATGTAAGGTGGGTTGAAAATTACGATGAATTAATTGGGAAATTCCTCCTAACATAAATCCATTGATACCTTCGGAGATGGAGCATATAACATGAAACTTGAAACTAATTTAGCAGGATACATAAGTTAACACTGGTTTTATTATAAAATTACAATTTATTAAAGATGCAGTATTTTCTCAATAGGCATCGTCCTTTAGTAATGATCCGAAGAATTTTCCTTACGATTGTCCTTGAAATGTTCCAGTTTTTTAAGCTAGTTGAATGAAACTTAAAAGAATACAAAGAGACTTGGATCCACACCTGCAGCTCACTTATGCCAATTCAAGATGTTAATACAAGGTGGAATAGCACATATTTGGATTCTAAAAGAATTTAATGTTTGAAAAGACCTCTGCAAGTTTATATTATAGAAAAATCAATTCATTTAAGCTTTGACTGCCTAATAAATGGGGGCTTTAAAAATTCTAAGAGTTTTGCCACCACCATTTCTAATTGTTACGGAAACTATAGGCAAAATCAATTATGTCATCAATTATTCTACATATTTGAGCTCTCCAGCATATCTCTCAAACTCTGAGGATGACAGCAGAGAATAAAGAAGAGCTGAAGAAGGTATTAGAGTTTAGATTTATGAATAAAAAGGAAGAGAAAGGATCAATAGACAATAAGACATATATCAAAACAAGATAATTGTTTTAAATACTGTAGTTGACCCAAGATACTAACTGACTTTATTTTCTAATGAAATAAGAGAATTGAGTATAAAATGGATGCTTGAAGAAATATGCAAATAATTGAAGGTAGAAAGTGATAATAGTAGTAGCAGTACAGAAGAAGGTTCAGGCGATGAGTCATTTTCAGAAACGAGCATTATCTACAATAAACTAGATTTGCCAAGTACCTCAAAATCATTAGGAGTATTAAGAAAAGAAATTACTGTAAACTTACTTAGTTTTTATAAGTTTGAAGAAAGTTTAAGTGACAGAGAGTCAGTTAGTGGAAAAAGGAAAAAAGAAAAATTAGTGGCTCTTTGAAAGGTAAAATTCTTAAAGAAATTGAATTTTTTTTTACAAGAAAAATCAATTTCTAATCTGGGAAAAGAAGAATTCCTTAATTGATTGAAAATGAACAAAGCTAAATTCCCAAACATAAAAGTACTAGCCCAAAAATTACTCTCCTTTCCAGTCTCCTCCATATATTCTGAGAAATTATTTTCATTTTCAGAAGCAAGAAATATATTTGAGGAAAAACGTTTAAAAATATCGCCCAATACTGGTGAACAGTTTTTCTTTTACTTCACCACAATTCAGCAATATTTTCAATCCTATAATCCTATATTTTGAGGTATTTGAGTAAACTTTATTTAAATAATACTGTAGGTATGTGATACACTGTATGATACTACACAAGGCTACTATTATATTTTATTTTATTAAATGATGGGCTCAACTACGGTTCGTATATAAAATAAATTCAGCTTACAAGCTAATTTTTTTCTCAGAAGTAATATAAGTAATTCCGCGCGCGTACTGCGCTGGTGCCGGGAATTATCTGAAATAATCCGGCCAAGGCACCGGAACCGGAAAAAAATGTGTTCAAATTCCACGGCCGGCGACCTCTCGTGTTCATTAGAATTTACCATACAAAAGAACATTATGTGCTATACAATGAAGAGAAGAGTGAAGATTTGCTCATTTCCAATATGTTAAGTAAGCATGGCATCCATTTCGATTTATTGGTTAAAAAGATAAGAGTATTGTGCGAGAGGCTGGGAAGAATCAGTTGAAGTGATGATAAGTGGTTTCTCGATGGGAGTAGCAAATCTTGAGGATATTACAGAGGGGTGATTGTTAAGAAGTGTTCACTTGAATTAGAGGGGGGAGGAAGTTTCAATTGCAAAATTGAATGAAGGAACAAAGTAGGAAGAAGTAGATGAAGAGACTAAACAGTATGGGAGACCATTTAGAGCATGATTATGATACCAGAGAACACTGTTCTTGACATCAATGAAAAAAAAGAATTAAGAAAAATGAAGACAAACTTAAAGAAGTAATTCATAGACAGAAACAAGATGAAATGATGAGCAAATTGAAAAATTTAATTAGTTAGAAATTTAATATACAACAAAGAAAAGAAATGAACAAAGAATTTTAAGTTAAGAGAATATAGGATATATGTAACTAAGATTGTAGAAGAAAATAATGTATTAATATCAGAAGAAAGAGCAAGGTAAATTACCATTAATATGATATGATGATTAATATCACTAATACCATTAATGATATTAGAAGATATGAAAGATATATTGATTAATTTTCATAAGAAATGTTACCATCCCGGTTGGGATAAATTGATAAATAAGATAAGTGAAACTTCAATGCATCCTGGGATTAGAAAAGTGAGTGAAGATATTGCCAGAATTTATGTCAAGCCATCAAAAAAAACTGATACCAGCATAGCAGGCCAGCCACTTATTTTAATGTTACAAGTTAGAAGAACTTTTAATATAGTGGCCATAGATTTGATGGAAATGCCCAAGACTGTTGGGGAAAGTAGGTATTTATTGGTTGGAGTTGATTTGCACTCTAAGTGGGCATTACTTACTATCTTCATCTTCTTGTTGTACTCCATGTCTCTTCTCCATATAGTAAAACCGGTGTTAACACACCTTCAAATATCACCTTTTCACCTCCACACTCATTTGTCAATCTTTCAGTATGGAGTACACTGCTCTTACTGTCCCCTATACTGAGCTATCCACTTGTGATCTTCTTGTGCATTTCCTCCCTCTCTTCCAAATACTCCACCAAAATACTTACATTTCTCCACCACCTTTTATCTCAGTCCCTCCACCTCTATTCTCAACTCTCTCCCTCCTCCTTCTCTACTGACCACCATGATCTCCATCTTTTCTGTGTTTATAGTCAAGCAGGCCTCTCAACCTGTTGGCAAAACATATCACTACCTCTCTCAACCTGTCTCCCTCTTCGCTCCAGCAGCCAAGTCATCCGCATAAGCCAAAAATATCCACCATCCAAATCTCCAATTCTTCTCTCACCTTTCTTTTGAGTGCACTATCATCCAAATACGATACAAACAAAATTGGGTGACAACAAAATCTTCCTTGTTTAACCCCTGTTCTCACCTCAAACCATTTCCTTTATTCTCATAATTCTGTTCTTAATACATTTACTATTCCTATACAAACGCTCCAGAGCTCCTCTCAACTTTCTACCCACTTCATATTCTCTCCAGCACTCTCCACAGTCTCTCTCTAGGTACTGAATCGAAAGCTTTCTTGAGATCTTATGAAAGGCTATATATGCTCGCTTGTTTTGACACTCACACAACTTTTCCAATGGTAGATCACTATTCTCAGAGGCGAACAATGCAGACCCATTCGTGCTTCTGTATCTCTCTG
>JABUQX010027909.1:0-15000 GCA_015478945.1 Trachelipus rathkii
GATGTTATGTTTGTTTTGATGAGTATTATGTTAGTTTTAGTGTTGAGGTGCTTTGTGGTTGTTTGATGGTTTATGTAGTGTAGTATTTTTATGATATGAGGTGGTGTTTGTTGTTAGTGGTTGATTATTGTTAGTATTAGTTGTGGTTATGTTGATTTATGTGTGGTTTTGAGTTGTAGTGGTGTGTGGGTTATATATGTGATAGTAGGGGCATATTATATATTATATATAATATATAATATTATTATTTATAGGTTATATATATATTTATATATAATTTTTTTGTGTAATATATATATAATATTATATATATATAGATATATATATAATAAATATATATATATATAGTATATATATATATATAATACTATATATATATATATATATATATATATAGCGATATATATTATATTATATATATTATAATATATATATATATATGTATATATTATATTATTATAGTATAAGTTTAGTTAATATATATATGTTATAGTATTATTTTAACATAGTTAGCTTAAATACTCTGTGAGTGTCCGATATAAGATTAGTGGAATTATAGTAATATGATTATTATATATATAAATAGTGTCATTTATTATTTATATATATGTTATTATTATATATTATTAATTAGATATTATAGTTACTATATTATTATAGTATATATGGTTAAGTTATATATATATGATATAAATATATATACGATATATATAATATATAATAGTATATATTATATATATAGTAGGCTATATTTAGTATAGGTTTGTGTGGTTTATGTATATATATATATATAAGTATATATATATATATAATATATATATACATATATATATATATATAGTATATATATATATATAATATATATATATATATAATATACTATATATATAACTATAATAAATATATATATATAGTATATAAACTATATTATATATATAATATATATATATATATTAATATATATATATATGATTATGAGTTTCATGGTTCATTTTTGATATAGTTTTTGATATGTAGTATATATATATATATATATATATATAAATATATATATATATAATAATATATATATTATATATATATTATATATATATATATATATACACCAAAATTATATCTCATTGTATTCCACTAGTTATTGCTAATATAAAAAAAGTGTTTTTTTCATTCGAGATTAAATTCTATGAGTAATCTATAGGTAGTTGCAAGTTAGTTTTTTTATTGTAGATTTAATTTTATAATTATTACTTTATGTATCTGTATGTTTGCTATTAGAGAACAAATAGAATTTTTTTAGTTTTAATTTTTTTTATAAATAAAACGACGGTTTATAGATTCCATAGGGAATAAAAACAACGGAAATTGTAGAGAGAAAATTAAATTCGCGAAATGTGTAAGTGTTTCTACTGTCGTGAAAAATTTTTTTAACGTCTGCTATTTTCGGATGAGCGGAGGCAAGTCTAGCTTAGTTATGGAAAATAGGCAATATTCAAAGTGGCAACGATTCTTCAACTTTTTGTTTACATTTTAAATAATCTTCTATATATTTATTATGTAATACTTTTTTTTTTCATATATGGCCAATTTTTGCTAAAAATAAGAGAATGTTTTACCGGAACTTTGATTGAAATATGTAATCATAAATGTCTGATGTGCGTGTTCTTATTATATCATCTCGGCTTAAGCCGACCAGTTCCGAGTGTAGGAGTCGCCTCTGAGATATTATATATATATATATTAGTATTATATATAATAATATATATACTTTTATATTATATATATAATTATATATATATAATATATATTATATATTAATAGTATATTATATATAAATATAATTATATGTATTTTTTGATACGAAATTGTACCCACTATAGTTATTATATGGTATATAATATATATATTATATGAGAAAAAAAATATTATTAATTAATTTAATTGTTTTAATGTATATATATTATATTATATATATATATATATAATATATTAAAAAGAAAATAGCATACATTATTTAAAATATAATAATGATAATAATCTAATAATAACAATAATAATAATAATAATAATAATAATAATAAGTAAAATAATAATAATAAATAATATATAATAATAATAATAATAATATATAATTATAGGGATATAATGTACATTAGGAGCAGCGTGAAAACATTTCTATTTAATGTGCGAGTATTTTTCGATTAGAACGAAAGAAGATTAAAATACGGAATATTCATTTATATAAATCTCTGCAAAATGGCATTAATTTTAAATGTTCACTTATTAAAAGTTTATCCTTTTAAGAATTAGTTAATTATTATTATTATTAATATTATTATTATTATTATTATTATTATTATTATTATTATTATTATTATTATTATTATTATTATTATTATTGTTGGTTGTTGTAGTTATTGTTATTGTTGTTGTTATTGCTATTATTATTATTATTATTATTATTATTATTATTAATTATTATTATTAATTATTATTATTATTTGATTATTGATATTTTTAATTATTTTATTATTATTAATATATTATTATTATTATTATTATCTATTATTTAATTATTCTTATTATATTATTATTCATTATTTTTGTGAATTTTATTTATATTTATTATGATGACTACATCTATCAGGCTTTTTTTGGTAAAGTGTGATGTTATATTTGTTGGTTAGATGTTATATGTAGGGGCGTTATATATATTATATATATAATTAATATATAGATATATATATATATATATAAATCAGGGCCGATTCCTGCCTATATCAGATGATGTTTGGACGCATGCAATGCTGGAAACTAAAAAGCTAAAGAAAATGTTATCCTTTAAAACTATAAATAGTCCTATATATATATATTATTGTTATAGATTTATTTATATTAATAGTAGGTATTATTAGAGGAGGGTATATTTATTTTTGATAGTATTTTAGTGGGTATAGTTGAGTAGTAGTATGAGATTGAGAGTTATTATATTGGGTTTGTAGTATTTTGGTATGTATATATATATGTAGATATAATAACCGTATATAAAATACATTAAACTTACTTTAAATATTACGGAAGGTTTACTTGAACATGAAATCTATTCCCCGGGTCTTTTTGCAAAATTCTTCTATTATTAAATTATAAAAATTGTCTTTATTTTAAATGTTTGTTTAGATAATTTTTTTCGATCAATATTAGGGAAAGATTGGATTGTCTTAGTTTCATTTGAGAGTTTCTCAAATATGTTTTAGTTCTCTTGAGAGCTGAAAATGAGCGTTCACAACTCGCACTGATATTGTATAGTTAGAGTTAAAATTATCTGTCTATAGAGTTCCTTAAAGGCATTCTGAAATCTTATTCTCTAATAAATACTTAAGGATCTTCTTCAACATTATCTTTTAAGCAAAAAATTTTGGTTGAGTATGGCAATATCACAATTCAGTGTTCTTGCAAATTTGGATAAGTCTATTTTTAGAATCGTTTCGTACTTTTAAGTATTAAAGCCTTTTGAGGAAAATTATAAATAGTGCTATGATATTTAGATTTCTTTTCCGATCCATCAAAATAAGGTTACATATAAGTAATCAAGATGTTAATGTAAAAATGTTTGAAATCAATAATGTTATCAAATGTTTGATTATATAACTGTGTATTAAACGTTTCAGGTGATAAACTCGCTTTTTTCCTTAATAATAAGTTGAAATGCTCAGTGACGTTGTCTCGTTATTTAATTAAAATCTTCCTCCAATGTGCATGGTTTTTCTGTAAGAGTTGTTCAATCTTTCTTTATATAGGTGTCTTCGGTATAAAATACGATTCGAGGCAATGTAAAGATATCTGCACTAGTTTCGTTTGTAAAAAGATTATAAAGGTATTCAATGGTAAAGTCGAAATATAGAGAAAATGTCTCTAACAAAAAATTAAAACTGAAAACTTCATAGCTGCAAGCAAGCCTCTGCGTTTATTTGGTTCGTGGTATGTTCCATCCAATATTTGTTTGGATTATCAAAACTAAATGTATACAAGTAGTGTTATAGAGTAGGGTTTTTCTAGGGGGTGGTAGTTCTTGTTAACTCGTTTTCTAACGAGTCGTGATGAAATAATTTTCACTGACTTTAGTCAATTGTTATAATGATAATGTTAATATATATAATTGTTATATATAAATAAGTAGTATATATATATATATATATATAGATAATATAATATATTATATATATATATAATATATATATATATAGATTATATATATATAAGTATATATATATATAAATATATATAATATAATAATTATATATATAATAATTATAGTATATATTATTAAAACTGAAACTGCGTAGTGATGAATTAAAGGCTTATGTGAAACAAAAGCCACTAAACTTTAAACTTATTCACAAATGATTTTAAGATAAATACATTAATTTTTCTCCTTTGCTAAAAGCAGAAAAATAACTCTGGTTTTAAAAGGCATAAGCATAAAAAAAAAGTAAGTAAATAGCTCGTTATTAGTCTTGCGATAAGGCCTATTATTGAATAAAATTGTTTCCCAATTCGATATAGCAATTGTCATTCCTCATTTGCATTGCATTGTTTGGCCATATTTTACTAATATGAATTAAGGGGCTTTTTCTTTAGAACGGAATTTTTTCTGAAGTCCTTCTGCAGTTTAAAGGCATATAAAATTTACCATTTAAGAAATATTTTTAATAAAAAATAAATTTAAATAATTAGAAGGTCCTATATATTTTCATCCTACAAGTATAGCTGATGTAATTATTTTTTACTTTAATGTACGGTACTTTCGCTCATGTGCGATGGGCGTTTTGTGCATTCATGGGAGTATAAGACGCGCAACTGATTTATGATTTGATTAGTTATAGTTACGAGTATTGTAGTTATTTATATATATATATAGTGATGGGTAAATGCCTAGGCACTTAAGAATTGGGCAAATTATTTGGTACTGGTTGTATAGAGTATTGTAGTTATATAATAATAGTATTAGTATTATTTAATAGTATATATATTTATATATATATATTATATTTTATATTGAGACACTCTATACTTCCACTACACTTTGATTGGTTTCTTGGTGTGTGGTCTATATATATATGTTGTCATGTTACCCTAATGGAGTATAGTAGTTATTAAAATATTTTGAATAAGCAAGAAGGATAGGTACCCTTTACATATCAAGTCTTGTGTTTAGTGGCTGAAAAAGAGAAAAAAAAAGAAGGATTGAAACTCAAGATTAAGGATTATTTAGATTTGAATGGTTTTGTCAAAAGCAATTGTCCAAGGACTAAAATAAGGCTAGAGCATGTGCATCATCTTAATGGCTATGTATCACTGGACAGAAACGGATACACCTATAGTAATGAGACAATGTACAGATTGTGGTTAAAAATGTGCTGAGAAAGAAAATGTGTTAATTATATTTTTATTGTAAATTGTTAATATATATAATCCAAAATGAGATCTATTGAGATGATAATAGTTGGTCTCATAATGAGGTTGAGGGTTATGAAAATGTTGCGTTAAGATATAAAATGAAAAGAATAGTAATACCATGCATACAGGTGAATAAAATGGAACTAATGAAGATTAAGATCTAAAAATGAAAACGCTTTAAAAAAGGTTACAAAATATAAACAAAGAAAAATGAAAAGGCAAGGAGAGGTCAGAGTCGGTATCAAAAGGGAGGGAAGAATGATAAAGAGGGGAAAGATTGAAAGTCGAAGGGAGAGAAGAAAGAGAGAACGAAGGGAATGGCTAAATTAAAGCAATCTGAAAAAAAGTATAACATTAAGATATATATAATAAGAAGGACTGGTTGAGGGTGAAAGGTATACCTTGATAAGTGTATATCTCCGAGTATTGATTGCGGAATAACTAAATGGATTTTTGAACGAAGACAAAGTGAAAACCATAAAAAAACAATTAAAGAAGATAGGAATAACCTTAAAAATGAAATCACTAGTAACAGAAGAGCAAAAGAATATTTACACCTGACTGCAAATTCTGACTAGGATTTAATACTCAAGCAACCCTTATAAATTAATGTCAGTGGCATGAAGTATGATATAATATCTTAAAGTTTATGATAAAAATGAAATCGAAAAATATTAAAGAAAATTTACAAGAATTAGCCCTTTTGCTCTTGGGTTTTTGGGTTTGCGTTTTAGGGTGCCAACGTTGTATAATATTATATAATATTATACTATTTTTTTTATGTGAGGTTATGAGTTGTTTGTGTTGGGGTTGATTTATAGTATTTAGTTAGTATATTATACTGTTAGGTAGATTAGTTGTATGTTAATTATAATTTATAGCTATACTTGGGCTTTTTTGTATGTGTTTTATTCGTGTTATAGAATATATTATCGTATTATTATATTATATAGTTATATATTACTTGATAGATATATTAAAAAATATATTAGTTTGTTTGATATATATTTATTTAAAATGTATATAATAATCAATAATATAGTATAGTATAATATATATAATATATTATATGATATATTATATATATATATATATATATATAATATATATATATATAATATATATATAATATTATATATACTTTATCTTCAAATCACATTTTGTTAAGTACAGTACAAGTACTCTAAAATTGTTCAATGTACAGTACTCTAGAATTTCTTCGAAGTACAATAAAAGTAACTTTATGAAAACTGCATTATATATATAATGTATAATATATTATATTTATATATATATATATATATATATATATATAAGGTAGGGTTGCCAACTCTATTATAATTCTATATTATAGATCTGAAATTGGCAATATAGTCAATTGTGGCTTGTATCCCCTTTGAATCTAAACCCTCTCATTTATAAATATTAAATCATCATCTACTATATTAAACCCATTATATAATTTTTTTGTTAGCATTCCATCAGAATTGCATAATATTAAAAATTAAATATTTTTATTCATCCTATTATAGCATTGTAGTATTTTATTTTTGTAGCATTGTACTATTTTATTGAATTATGTATTAAATTTCTAGTAATAATATTATATTACTATAATATATAATATATATATATATATATTAATATATATTATATATATTTATAATAATATATTATATACTAATATATATAATATATATTAATAATATATATACTATATATATTATATTAGTATATTATAATAATATATATAAGTTGTGTCATAACACAATAATTATGCTAAATAACCAAATGTTATAATCATATAAATATACATAAATAATATTCGTGAATATCTGTACTCATCGAGGTAGCTTAGTCAATAAATTAGAATAGAATGTAATGCAGATTAATAGTTTATTTATAACCTAAAACGTTTATTGCTTCAATATGCCCTCATAATGAAAATTTATTATAACACTTATATCTATAAATACAAGTAAGATATGCGTAATCAAATTAGTATTCTATTTTCTCAATTGCATTATTAAGCCAATGCCAACTTAGCTATGTTTGTATGGTCTAACTAATTGTTTACCCTAAAAAAATAAGTTTAATTAATCATTGTAAAGCTTTTAGAAAACGACTATTTCAGCAATTGCAGATATAGTAACTGGTAAACTAGTCACCATACACAATTAGAAACTGCTGTACACAAGTCATAGGTAATAGCTACTTTGGTCTAAGTGAGCAGCTTGAGTATATATCTATAAGAATAAATATAGTTTTAGCTAAATCTTTATAATATAAGTTTACCTCTATTATTTTATATCATTTATCATGCTTCATGTTAAGTTCATTAAATATGCTTTATGAATGAGGTGATTTAATTGTTCATTATAAAATAACTAGAAAGATAAATCTAAATCGATATATATTTCTATCCATTTTATTGTAAGCCTACTTTCTTGCTACTTATTTTCTAATTTCGTAGACTTCTGAACATATCTTGCTGAATGGAGTCAAGATAAATGATAAATTTACTAAATGTAATATAGGCATTGTTGTTCATTATTTAATATTAGCTAAATGAACGAGTAGTTATCTGTTCATTTAATATAAATATATCAATATATTTAAAGAGATTTATTTGAGAAAACCTAATTCTAAAGGCTTTATCTAATACATAGAGTTTTTCAATGTATATTTTATTCATAAGAGTAAAAACTATATAAATAGCACCTCACATCAAAAACTTTTATTTATCATATCACTTAGATATATTGACTCACGTCTCCTGGAAGTATAATTATTATTTTACTCTTATCATATATGTCCATACATTGATGTGCTTAACTATATCACCGTTAGTTTCTCACTCATACTTACATCTGTGTCTTTGATGTGATCTTATAGCCCTACACCAAGTATTTTATGATTGTTTGACTTATGTCCAATAGGTAAGATTTGCCTATATTCTGAAGATATACTGTATTTGGACTTCTTAGCATATAATTTTTTTGAATCAAGTACTAATTTGAATGTCTTTCACAATATTTACTTTGAGAGAAACTAAGCTAAAGACATTGTAAGAGAATAATCACTTTACATCCTGAGGTTATATTAGGACTGCTTTCCCTGAGATCGCATAAGGGTTATTATCCGATTTAACTTATACAACTATTGACTATCTTATACTACAATTAATATATCTAACTTGAGATAAGTAACTTATGCGAGAAATATTATCATTTCTGTAAAATTAGTTTTATTTATGCTTAGTAATAGAGAATTATGCATATGACCACTCTATAGTTGCTAGCAATTATTATTTTAGTATATGTTTTTTTGTCGAATGCATGGTCGTTTATTAGGGGTGGTTGAAACAGAAATTGGCTGTATATTCCTTTGCCACTAAATATATATTAATAAGTAGATGAGCTTGTTACCTTATGAACTGATATTACATCTCACATAATACTCTTTTATCTTACAGTTATTGTCACCTAAAAAATAGGATTATTTATTTGAAGAGAATCATTACATAATCTTTTACAGATAGACAATTAAGATATATAAATATTTAAATATTATTTAGATGATCACTTAATTTCATAAAGTCTGTAAATCCTTTGTGGAATCCTTACTATAAAAAGTATTCCATAAAATTCTATGTAAATTATTTCCTTCGTCATTAAATTAATGCATCCTCCTAATATATCACATAGCCTTGAAGTTCTTTCACTGTCTGGCATTTTATTTTTATAATTTAGAGGTGTTTTTAGTTAATATCACTAATATTATCATAGTATTAATTATATTAATTATATATGATTTTCTCACAAAGTGTGTTCGAATGACTACTATGGGTATATATTTTAAAGAGTTTAAAGAATTTTGCATTAAATAATATATTTATCTATTATCAGTGAGGATGGAGTAAGCATACCTATTTTACTTTAGGGTGAGCGCTTACTACCAAATATATTTCACCCCCTATACTTATAAATAACAATGTGTAATTTAACTACTAATATAATTTCTTCCAGAAAATTCATTGAAGAATTGTAGTGAAACAGTAACTTATTTGCCGAGCAGCACACAGAGACTACTCATACAAATAGGTACTTAATTACGAAATGGGAGGAGAATTTGGCTCTATTTTAATTCCCATAACATTCACTGCTATCGCAAAAAATACTCATCTCTCTTTCTTGGACCAGTCTCTAAGAATTCGTTGTTTTTTGAGCGGTGTGGCCTGTTTTATCTCTCAGGTGTATCTATAATGAATATGATTGCACCTGCCATAAGAAAGTGACCTTCTGCTCTTACTTGCCGGGTGTTCTAACATTCTTCTCATACACTTCACTATGTTTTTGACATTTTTTCGTATCAACTATTTTTTTCCAAATGGTTAATTGATATACCTTTCAAAATGTAACTTTCAAAAATTAATTAGAATAATATGCATAAAGATATAGTATCCCATTACCTCCTTTTACTATCTAGCATGATATCCAAAAGTCAGTGGTATCGTTTTTGCGGATTTTTGTGAAATTTTTGGGAACTAAGCGCGTTGTGCCATCTTTTCACAAACGGCCAAACTCCATTATTCAATTAAAATTTTAAATTTCAAATTAAGACATTAAATACAATCTTAAAATTACTCTATATCATTTGAATGAGAAATTGACGTTTAACAGTAAATTGTCTGCCAATAAAAATTTTTTTTCCACTTTAGTTTACGGGCTTGGGTATGAATGCTGTGGCACACACACTCCACCAACATGAGTTTTATTACTAATCTTTTAATAATTGTCCTCAAACGCGAGTTGGAGAGGTAGAAATTTTATGAGAGGAGCTTTGCTCAAAGTAGGGTGTGTATGAGTAGACAGAACTAACACATTGCTTTACTTAGATAATTTCAGCTCTAGTTAGTAGATATTCTATATATACTAATATAGTTTTATGGATATTGTTCTTTAAGGGATACATATATTTTTCAAAAATAAAAAAATGTTTGAAAATTTATCATTCTTATTGAGTATATATATATATAATAATTATATACAAAAAAAATTATTACTTTAAAGTATAAGTATGTCTAGATCTAGTCGGGCGATAAACTACACGGCCCCATGACCCGCCGCCTAAATACAAGCTTTGATCAATTTGGAGTTGTTCGCAATGCCCAAGACCCGGGGCGGAGCGACGGTTGGGGCCCACGAATAGCGAGGTGATGAAAAGGGGGCAAAGGGCACACAATAAAGATATACTATAACTCTAGCTTTTTTTTTCATAAATTGCGAATATTTTTACGCCAATAGCAAATCAAACGATTACAAATTAAAATTAAAATAAATATTCTATTATTAAAATAAACTGGAAAAAGAAAAAATTTCATAATTAATAACGGATAATATTTGCAATTAGAATTTTAAACGTTTACATATTTTAATTTTTTTTTTTTAAAAAATAATATTACACCTCTACTGTCCGATATTCAAACATCAATTTTCCAGATTTTTACAATAGGAAGAGTACACTATCCTCCCATTTTATTTTATCTTTTTATTTACTTCTGTATACATATATATAACATCAAACAAATATATATATTTTTTATTATATATACATAATATATTATATATATATTATTTATATTATATATATATATTTATGTGTATATATATAATAGATTATATATATATTTAGTATATTAATACTTATTAAATATATAATATATTATTATATATTATATATATATATATATATATATTAAATATAAATATATATATATATATAATATATATATCTATATTTATATATATATATATATATATATATATAATATATATTAATATATATATAATTATATATATATATATACATATATATATATTAATATCTATTATAATTATATATATATTAATATATATATACTAAATATAAATAATTAATTAATATTAATATATATATATATATATAAATATATATAATATATATATTAATATATATATTTATATATTATATATATTATATCAAAAGTCAATATTTTACTATTTTATATACTATAATACTGTAATTATATATATATATAACGTCCACTATTATTAATTGAGCAAAATACATCTCTCAATTAATTATTATAGATATATTATACTATAGTGAACATAATTATTATTAATATATATTATATATATATATTAATATATATATTAATATATATATTAATATTATATCTTTAACTGTAATAAAATAAATGATTAATATATTTAATAATTGATTCAATTAATTTTTTGTTTATTTAATGTTTTTTTTTTTTTTTTTTTTTTTTTCCATTCATTTATGTTTTTTTATATTATATTCATATTTTCGTTTTGGTCGTTTTGGCTATAAAAGTACTTACGCGTATAGAAATATTTAAGATGGGGTAGGTAAGTGTACCCTTTACCTTTGCGTGGGTATAGCCCCGGCGCGCGTCGGGGACTCTGCGGGTGTCCGTTGTCAATCGGCCCTGATATAAATATAAATGTAAACATTATAAAATAAAATTAATGATTATGAAATGTTATATATAATGTTTAATTATAAAGTATATACTATATATATAAATAACTTAAATTAAGTAAAATCTGACGATGTTTTATAAAACATGATTCTTGTGTTTACCTAGGTATAAGCAATTCTTGAGTATTTATATATTTATTTCTTAGACTATCACAGTGAAAAGGCAATGCATCCTGCGGCCTTATTCACTATCCGTCAAGTCGCAGCACATTGATCAATAATAAAGATTATTGAAGTTGATCGGATAACAGGTTATAGAAAAAAAAATACTAAATCCCTCCAATTATTTGTTCGGATCGCGAGAGAGTTGGTGTCACACAAAAACATAGATCATAATCTTCCTCCCCGCCAATAAACATATAACCTCACATTTTTTGTCAATTATTTCTGTTCACTAGAACCATCAGAGAACCAGATGTTGAAAATTTTTCGGGAAGACAAGTGAATAAAACGATCTGGTAAGTGAATTTGATATGTTATTATAGATTTTATTTTTTTTTGAATTGAAAAAAAAAAAAGAATAAAACCAAAAAACAAACAAACTGATTATATTATTTTATTTTTTTATTTTTTAATTATTTTTGTATACTACTAAACTATGGACGCTAGAACATCTATAGACCTTATAATACTTCCCGACACAAAACAACTATAGATTTTTCAAACACGACTGAGCATAATGTATTTAGTCGGAGGCCGAAAAGAACTAGAGAAGAGTACGAGAGGTTTCCTATCAAGGTCATGTTATTATAACCGAGTCTCAGCACTTAATATTGTTCATATTTATTTTTTATTTTACGCGGGCTATACCTCGCAAAATGAAAAACTTTTAGAGCACAAACTTATTGTTATTTTGGATCAAATGAGGTAGTGATATGTCTCATATCAAGAAAAGCACCGCTAGAGGTAACTTTACAAGAGAGAATAACACAAATATTGGAATATACAACGGAATTATCTAAGTAAATAAGTGTGCATCTGCCACCGACTACATAAGCCTGAACATTTCATCCACTTCGCCCGAACAGGAACAAAAATTTAGTCGCAATTTTCCATTTCAAAATATAAAAAAAATTTTGGGTTTGGAAATTGGACAACGCCTAGCACAAAACTATAAAATCGAAAAATCCCCTTTGACTATTGTAGGTAATTGACCTATCTATGCATATTTCAAGTTTGAAGTGATTTTGGAAAAAAATTTCTGGAAGTTGATACGAAAAAGTGTCAAAAACATGGATTTTGAACAAATTGAAAAATTTCCGAAACATATGACTACAGTTCACAGGAAAACACCAAAAAACAACGGTTTTAGAATGCAAAAAAAGCTATAGTTTGGTGTTTATAGGGTCAAAATGGCTGAAAATTCAGAGAATTTTATGTCCATTTTTTAGGGGGGTCTGAAAATGGGGAGCAGCCCCTAAGAAATAGCTTGCACCTCCCCTGAAGAAATATTTTTGGGTTTTTATAACATAACATACCACAGTGCCGAAAACTTTGAAAAAATAAATAATTAAGGTATTAGATAACAAAAACATTAAATTAGAAAAATGCAGAGCTCAAGGCTATATGATGGAGGAGCAAATTGCGACAGGAAATATTCAGGAGTTCAGCTCGTCATAATGAAATTTGTTCCAATGCAGCTACATTCATTGTACAGCTCATAATTTAAATTTAACTTCTTAATGATCTGATAAGTACTAAATGATACATAATAACTCAAAATTTTAGGACAAACTGGAAAAAGTATATGTGTATTCAGTTCTAGTACAGCTCGGTGGCAAGGAATTAACAGCTGTTCAACAAATAACGAATGCATCACAAAAACACTAAAAAATTGTCCAACTAGGTGGTCATGATTCCTTACTAGCAATAAAAAACAATTTCAAAAGTATTTCGCAGTTCTTATCTCAAGTGATATATGAGTAAGAAGTCAAGTGAAAGAAAGAAGCCGCTTGGTCCAGGAAGCAGTTTAGAAAATTTTGAGTTTCTTCTCTGTCTTGTGTTTCAAAAGAAAGTATTGGAAAGCATCAATGTTGTTTCAAAAATATTGCAAAGTCCAAATACAGATCTTCAGAAAGCAACTACCTTTGGGACAGCAAAATCAAACTTGGGTGGGCTAAGACACAAAGACACAGATGTAGTGAGAGAAACTACGGAGTTAGCACATCATTGGAACATTGAAGTAAAAATTACTTCCTTCCAGACGCCAAATACAGATTAAAAAGTTTTCTGATGCATTGATTGAGCTTTTTTTTTTATCTTATGAAAGAATTGAAAACCTATTGAAAGCCTTTAGAATAAGGGTTTTCAAAAAAAATCTCTTGATTATTAAATGAACAGATAACTACTCGTTTCATTAGCATGACAATGTTAAAGAGTTATTTTCATTTCTTGCTTTCAGCAATAGCAGAGCTACGAAAAGAAAAGTTGCAAGAAGGGCTACAAAAATGGTAGAAATATACGATTTAGATTTATCTTTCGGTTTATGAACAATTAATCCCCTTCAAAGCATTAATGACTACAGAAGTGAAAATGAAAAATATGGTAACTATTAAAGATTTATCAAACATTTTATTCGTAGAAAACAGATGCTTAGCAAGTAGCTTACCAGACTTATATACAGCAGTTGTATTTGACGTTACCAGTAACATCTGCAACTGCTGAAAGGTCGTTTTCAAAGCTCAAGTTATTAAAAACTTTTTTTAAGGAATAATATGACACAAACAAGGCTACGTGCATTGGCTTTAATAAGCATTGAAAATGAAACATGTCGTACTCTTGATTTGAATAGAAGTGGTTAATAAATTCATGGCATGAGCCAAAAACGTTTTGTAAATATAAAGGCATTCATTCTTTCGAAATATTTGAACAGCCGAGAACATATTCCGAATTTTGGTAATTAACATTCTTTTTTATAAATTTTTTTACACAATATATATATATATATATATATATAGTATATATATATATATATATATAATATATAATTAGTATATA
>JABUQX010027910.1:0-15000 GCA_015478945.1 Trachelipus rathkii
ACCTTTACCTCTCGTAGCTAATATTTTTTCAATTTTGACTATTGTGCATTTTGGTGTTTGAGTTCATTGGATTGAACCTTTACTTGTTTTGTATTGTCTGTTTATAAATCCGCCTTTTATTTTTTATCCAATTTTGTTAATATTTTCAAGAATATAAATAACTTTAAACTATCACGAATCTGAATGGTCGAATATTGGCACTTTAAAAAAACTTCCAGTAGTCCAACGGTTTCTATACCTTTTCCTAAAACCTTTCTCCGTTCGAGAGATACTCTTACATACGTCATTCACCTTTTATTTCCTGAATTACTTCATCTTTTTATGTTTGGGTGTTTCTTTCATAGTAGATTTGGGTTCTACGGCCTCTAGGTTTTTTCAATTTCTAAGGGGAGTTGATCTTTTTAGTTGAGGTTCTAGTGTTGGTGGGGAGATGACCTTGGGGTTATTATTATGAATTAGGCGTGTGTATGAGTCATCATAGTGATAGTAGAGTGAGGTATGTTTAGAAATGTTTTGGTTCAATTGTTTTATATTTAGGTATGATGCGTGGAGTGCAGTGGGTTTGTGCGCTGGTGCTTTATATTATTTTTATGGTTGGTTTGTGGCGTGTATGGGCGTCGTTTGCAAGCTATTGGTTGTGCCGCTTTGGTGTGTGTTACTGGAAAATGTATTGTAAATTAGCTTATACCATAACTCCAGAGCCAGCCTCCTGAAAACTCTTCGCCCCTCTTGAATTCCTGTTCCTGTATCTGTCCAATATGATTTTTAGGTGTTTCCTCCGCCGTTGCCTCTATAATTTCAAGTACAGCATCGGCACACTGTAGCTGATTTGTTCGTTTTTATCTTTTGATTGGTTCACAACCACAAGGGGTACTATGAGGTGTATGACGTCTGAATTTGTTATTATAAAGTAATAATGTGTATTAGTTGGAAAGCCGGGTTTCGATTTATAAAGAGCTATATTTAATCATTTCGGATAAATCTAACTGCCATATGCTGTCGAGCTGTGGAGTTGCGGAGATATGGTTTTCCGTGTAGGAAATTTTTTTCTTACAGGTTTATGTAGAGTAAATGCCTGTGCTTTGCACCTCTAATATGCTTTTTTATCTTCTGTTTTTTCTAATATTAGGGATAGCTGCTAAGCAACCTAGTGAAAACCCCCAAATCTATTTGGCTCCGTCAGAATTGTAAGTAATACTTATCAATCTACCTTCCTCGGCCTCGCATGTGTCTACTGACAGCTCACTTAAGTCGTTAATATATTATATATATGTGTATGTAAGTTATTGTAGTATTATAAGTATATTGTGTGGTGTATAGTTATATATATATATAATATATATATATATATAAATATAATATTGATAGGTTATATATATATTATAATTATCATATATATATATATTTGTCACAAAAATGTGATATTAGGTCCCAAGGGATAAAGAAAAAGAAAAAGATTTAAAATAACATTTATTTATACACAAACATTACAACTAAATAAATATATATATGATAATACATAATTACGATTTAATCCAACTAGGCCTATTATAAGGTGTTTTTCTTATTTGTCCTCTGGTAACACGTTTAAATTTATCTGATGCGTAAGAAGTGCCTGATGGACTTGAATCAGGTCTAGGTGTCATGGGGATATTATCTAAGTCTGCTAATCGCGTTGTATTTAAGATTAAACTTCTGGGAAAATTAATAGTCTGAAGTTCTTGTTTGATATCATTCCATCCTTTTACAGGGCCTTTCTTCCAGTTACGTGAGAGATCAGCTATCAAATCCACAATATTTGATCCTTTAACTATTTCATCATCAATTACGATCTGTCCGCTGCTCAGTTCAAAGTTAATTGGTCTTTAAAATATTATATAAAAGCTATTTCCTGATTTAGCGCACTCTAATAGTGTAAGTCTCTCCTCTAGGATATTTTTAAAAGTATCTTCGTTTTTCACAGCAGGTATTACCTCCGCAGGTGTTGTTGAATCATTCGAGATTGACTTACTTAATGAGGCATATAGATGTAAGTTTTTAAGATCTATTAATTTTGTATGGCATCTTGGTATAAGATGCGTTTCTCATGGATGTTAATGTCTGAATTTAATATTCTGTACACTTCTTTCTCGTAATTGGTTATCTGTTCAACTTTAGGATCATATAAGCTATGAGGTAGAGGCTGCTGAAAAGATAATGAATCGTTCACAATATAAGGATTCTGTTGGTGCAGCTGTTGTTGCTGATGTGAAAGAGGTTGTAATGTCAATGCATTGGGCTGTAATATCTGCGTATATGGGGGTTGTGAATGATGAAACTGTGATTGTGGATTTTGCGCAAGGTGCGGCAATAACGTGGGATCCGGGGCGGTGACTGTTGATGAATTGATACAGAGTGGTTCGGTGATGGCTCGGTATTTTGCTCGGGGGCTGTATTATTATACTTCATTCTCTCATACTCGTTATAAGGCAACACAACCACCTTCTTCATTTCTCGGATATCCACTTGGATATCAATGGGGCTATGACTGAGAAGAGTAAAGGTAGGAATACACCACCTCTCCCTCTCTGTAGTAAGCTTCTTAATCCTATATATATTGTATAGTTTTTTTAATGATGTTTCGTATGACGACGAGCTACCTTCTTGAGGCGTTTTGTGATAGGAGCTGTTCCTTTTATGATTTAAACAGACTTCACATACACACTGGATGAATTTCTCATCCTCGCTAATTAGTTTACGTTTTTCAGGAATTCAGCGTTTAGATATTTTTTGTGGATAGAAGTGTAAATTTATCTTGCAAACTAGACACGCATTACTCAGGGTATTTATGACAGTTTTATCTCATTAGGGAGATGTAATGTTTTGGGTACGAGTCTTATTTATCGTGCTGGTGGCTGTTTGTCCGGTGACATTGCGCGGACGCGATGAGAGAGTAGGAGCGGTGGGGGAAGTGCGGAAGTAACCTCTTATTACTTTTAATGACTCTTTCCTTTGAAAGGGGAACGAATTTGTATTTTTGTTTCCAAGAGGCATTAATTTGAGCTCATGCCTCTTCTCTGGCCAACAAACAGTAAATTACTGTGTGTTTAAAGAACACTCGCATGGAGGTGCTTTGCCTTTTGATGAAAAAATATTGTGGCTGTTTTACTGAAAAACACATGAGATATTTAGATGGTGAAATAAACTGTGGAAAACGCTTTCTGCTATTTCTCAAATTCATTTTGTGCATTAATCAACTAATAACAATTAATTTGTGTGTCCATGTATATTGTCGCAATCGTCTAATATTCGTATATGCCTTCATGAAATTGAATCACATTGGTGGCTGTTTTGGTTTTTGTGATCTTTTATGGTCTTTAAATTTTTTTCCGTATAAAACATTATATACACCGAATATTTATTTTTTGACAGGTTTTGTTGCAGCGCTGATCTCCAGGTCCTTTGACATTATTTAATAATAGAAAATGTTTTGATGCCCCACACGCACCGGTGCTGATCCAGCTGCAGAGTAGCATGTAGCCGACTTCGGAACTGTAATTTCTGCCACATCCATACTCGTTAAGTGAATAATGAATAATGAGATTAATTAAAGCTGTAAAGCTGTAAAGGTAAAGTACATGTTTTTAATAAAATTTCGTACAATTTGGATTAATGATTTGGTTATGGTAAATGTTGTAGTGAGTTTGAGCGAGAACTCCTGTGTTATTTATTCTTACCATTAAATTAAAAACATAAAAAAATATTAAATACAAAAAATAAAATACAAATAATAAATAAAATAATAAAATAAAAAGTATTAAAAGAAAAAATAAAAATATAAAAATAAGGCATGTAATGTTAATAAATATATGAGTTTAAAACAGTAAAGCAAGAGTTAAATACAGTAATAGTTCAGTGAGGTAAAAGCAGTAAAGCAGGAGAGTTAAAGCAGTAAAATGCACGAGAGTTAAAGCAGTAAAGCAGAGAGTTAAATGCAGTAAAGCAGTGAGTTTAAAAGCAGTGAAGCAGTGAGTTAAAGCACGTAAAGCACGTAAATACAAAGCCTACTAAGGTCCCTTAGGTACACCTTATTGATTTACTGATTTACTTGCTTTAAGGTATGTAATGTTATTAAATATATGAGTTAGTATGTAATGCTAATGAATATGTGAGTTAAAGCAGTTAAACATGATAACAGCAGTAAACATGAGGTTAAAGCATAAAAGCAGTAGTGAAAACAAAAGCTATACTAATTCCCTGAGTGGTGTTTGTATATTATCACTTCTAGTGTGGAGGTTGACGTGATTTACTGCTAGAGGTATGTTAATGTATGATGAGGGTTAAAGCAGTAATATGGGAGATGAGTTTATGTAAGTCTATAATATAACATGAGTTTAAAGCAGTAAATAGCATTTAATTACAATAAGCATACTAATCCTTTGGTTGTTTAGGTAACACCTTTATTGATTTACTGATTCACTGCTTTAAGTGTGATGTAAGTAATATGTTTTTATAAAATTTACAATTGTAGTAATGAATGAGATGACTGTCCATAATATATTTGAAAAGTGAAATTTCTTTTGAATATGTTTGGTTGAGTTGGTTCGAGCTGAAGATCGTTATATTTTTTCGTTCGCGAGGGAATTATTGCGTCTGCGTGGGACGCACGCGGCTGGCGGTTACGCGGAAATATTGCGCCTGTGGGCGCACATTCGCGCGGGAATATTGCTCCTGCGGGCGCACGCGGCGCGGTTTCGCGACGGGGGCTCACCTGCGGACGGCGGTGACCTGCGGAAACGGGTTGCGGTCAACCTGGTTCAAAACTGTGTAACTCTTTAGCTAATATATCTAATCGTGTTATAAAGTGTTATAAAAATACTAACTCATAGTAGGGAGCAATTTAGCAACTTGTATATATCAGCCAAATCGATTCCTCATACCTTATAACTTAGGGGTAGACACCCATATTAGGGCTATTCTTAGGCTCAGGGGAGGCTAGAAAAGGCTTGAAAAAAGTGGCCCTCAGTTTGGCACTATGTGGCACTCACTTGGCAACTATGTGGCACTCACTTGGCACTTCATTGGCAGCTCACTTTGGCCTCATATGGCACTCATGTGGCACTTCACTTGGCAGCTCACCTGGCACTCAACCTGCACTCATAGAATACCATAGAAACACTATAGGAGACATCACTAGATAGCTCCTTAACGGTGATTTGGGAGGATCCACCAAAGCTGTAAACATCATATAAGACCATCAAAGAGAACCGCTAAAGAGACGTCCATCAAAGATGAGTCCATCAATAATGCCCCCCCGCGTGGGGTTGGGGAAGGGTTCCCCCCATAAAAATTGAGCCATGGAAGACCAATAGGGTGTAGTGTTTTTGTACGTTGTGTGTATAAGTGTAATGTAAGTGTTCCACTGGTGTAAATGTAAAGTGTCATGTGAATGGGTGTATAACGTTGTCATAGTGAATGTGTGTAAATATATGTGGTAAAGTAAATCTGTTGTGAGTGTAAAGTAAATCTGCGTGTGGTAGTAAAATCTGTGTGTGAGTGTAAATAAAACTGTGTAATGTGGTGTGTGTGTGTGGTGTGTGTTGTGTGTGTGTGTGTGTGTGTGTGTGTGTGTGTGTGTGTGTGTGTGTGTGTGTAAGGTGTTCAAGTTAGGATAGTGCCATACATACTGTTCTAATTTATGGAACGATATATATGTGACGGGTGGACCCGAGTGGCAAAAAATTAGCCGTGGGCCAAAATTGACGCTCTATGTATCTGGCAAGGTCAAGGCTGAAATATCATGGTCAAACAAGGTTAAGACATCAAAAAAGGGCTAAGGCCCTAAAGGAAGGCCAAAAAATTACCGTGGGTCAAAATTGACCCATGGCATCTGGCATGCTTTGGAGAAAAGGTCAAGGACAAAAAAGGTAAAGACATCAAAAAATAGGGCTAAGCACCTAAAGGGTGGCCAAAAATTAGGGTGGGCCAAAATTGACCCATGGAAGACCAAAGGGTTGGTCGAAAAAATTAGGGTGGGGTACGTACAACGGTTGCTGACGCAACCGTTTGGCGCAACCCTTCTTCGAAGGGTTGCCAAAAATTAGGGTTGCCAAAAAATTAGGGTTGCCAAAAATTACCGTGGGCCAAAAATGACCCATGGAAGATCAAAGGTTTGGTCGAGAAAAGGTCAAGGTCAAAAAAGGTCAAGGCCAAAAAAGGTCAAGGTCAGAAAAAAATTGGGCTAAAAAGGTCAAGGTCAGTCAAGTTCAAGGTCATTCAAGGTCAGTCAAGGTCAAGGGCAGGTGGGGTAAATCAAGGCCAAAATTTGGCTGCAATATCCCTCCCCTACTACTGTTGTGTACCCCTTTTACATCATATTTTAACTATTATACGAAAATGATGTAACGAAAATTTCCCTAACTGACTTTTTCGTCCGTTTAAGAAAAAGAAAAAAACAGGAAAAATGTCAAATTGTTTCCTTTTGGGGCAAAAACTTGATTATTATTATTATTATTTTTATTATTATTATTATTATTATTATTATTATTATTATTATTATTATTATTATTATTATTATATTATTATTATTATTATTATTATTATTATTATTATGAAATATATATATATATATATATATATATATATCTATATATATATATAATATATTATATATATTTTTAATAATAAAAATATATATATATATATATATATATATATATATATATATATATATATTTTTTATATATATAATATATATATATATATATATATATATATATATATATATATATATATATATATATATATATATATATGTACCGGACTCGTTACATTGTATAAAATTTATAAAGGATATATGTAAGTGCTACCCAGATTTCTGGTGCACAGCTGTAAGAAAAGCTTGTACAAAAAAGTCCTGTTGCCGAAATAACTGTTTCTTTCTTTATTTTTGTATAGTGTCAAGGTCACCGAGGTGCCGCTGTAACCAACGGCATGCCATGGGGATAGAGCCAGTTAGAAAATAGACCCGGGCGAGCTAACAGCTTTGCTCTCTCTCGGGATAATAATTTGTAAAGTTATCAAAGACACATTTAAAGAATAATTGATATTGTAGGAATAAATATTTCTTTTTGAACAATAGTTAAAACACTTAAATTGTGTCCTTGTAAAATAATCATTAGAAGTAATTAATAAAGAAATAACTAAAGAAGCGTTTCGCTCCTATTCCCAAAGCTTATTTTATTTTTGCTATTATCAAGGTGATCTCTTAATTAGGCCAGATTAATTCATTTTATAGAGATAATTAATGTACAAATTTAAGGGGACCCCGTACAGTGACAAAAAACCCCCCTTGCGGATCTAGGGGGCGCATAACAAGAAAAAAAAAGTGGTGATTGTCAATGTGAAAAGTGCCAATAAACAAATATAGTGCTAAGTGAAGTGACCCATATACTGTGAAAAATTTTTTGTTAACAAAATAAAGTCTTAGTGCGTTGGTACATAGCTCTCATAAACTTTATTACATAACGATTAGCGTGAAGAATCCCGTTATTTTAAAAGTCGCTAGTCTTGTGAAAAAGAGCTCCATTTTCAAATAATATCACCGACAAAAAAAAAAAAAAAAAAAAAAAAAAAAAAAAATAAATAAATAAATAAATAAATAAATAAAGAAACGGGCAGAAGAGAATTTAACATGCCTAGCCATAAAAAAAGATCTCCCCGGTTTAAGACCGGGAGGGGTAGGGGAAAGTCAAGTACTACACCAAAAGCATCTGCAAAAACTTCGAACGTCTCCCCCTCTTCCCCCAAATCTCCAATTCGGAGAGAAGAAAATTCGAACTCCGATGGGGAAGGAAGTCAGGACCTTCATACCCCGCTACGAGCAAGATCTGTTACCCCCACAGTCTCCCCCTCGTTGGGGGGGACTCCAAAGACCAGTCTGCCTATTGGCGCTATTCCAAAGTTAGATTTTCGTAATATGATGACTTGGTTACACACTACGATTACCGTTTTCAAACTTAATGGAGTGGATGATCCAAAAGAACGCGTAAGAATTTTGGCTTCCGTCCTTCCCCATGATATTGTAGCAACCATCAAATTTCCATTGGGGGGAGATTGCTTTCAAAAGTTAATTGCGTCGATAGAGGAAGCGTACGCCCCCAATCTTAGAAGTCAAATCAGTGAAATTTTCAAAAAAGGAAGAAAAAAAGAAGAGCTTCCTTCGGTTTACTTGGCAAGAGTTCGTGATGTTATGGGAAGAATAGGATTCGATCTGCTTGCTGAAAACAGTGCTCCGTTTGTTCATGAGTTGTTTATTAATGAGCTCATTTCTCGCATCCAAGAAAGTTTAATAGTGTTGGCAGATGATAGCAGTCTTGAAAAAATTACAAAAGTAGCAGATAACTTATATAAGAACTTTTATAGGAATGACTACGAAACCCCCCACGAGAGAAGGGGGAGGGAATATTGGGGGGCCGTGAATCATCTTCAAGGAGAACCGTTCCCAACACACGAGAGAGGATCACATGAGGAGAGTCGAAATACAAACAACAACAACAACAACAATTCCCCAGTTTCAGAAGAGGCTAAAGTAAACAGAGAGTTCTTTCGAGAGATGAAAGGGCTTCTCAAGTCTCTCACCAAAGTCGCAGGACAGCTGAGTGAGGCCGCTGCCAAACCGACTCGTACAGAAGAACAACCATCATTTCAAAATAGAAGAAATGCTCCTAGAGAACGTAAACAAGGCAACACTGTAAATGCTGAGTTACTCGGCGAGTTATGTAAACCACACTCCAGATTTCTCCATAGAAGTTACACCTGTCATTCGGAATTTTGTCCTATGTATTCTTTGGTATTCCCGCCAAATGGAGAAAGTCAGCAAGTCCATGAGTCACATCCCCAAAGAAGGCAGGGAAACGCATCAGATCCCCCCTCGAACAGGAGTTAGAGGGGGAGGTGAATATTTTAGATGAAAATTATCGTATTTTTAATTATGGGAATTTTGCTGAAGTAAATAATTTGCATACGTCTAATAGTAGGTTTATAAATTTATAATTATAATATAATAATAGGTATGTTTGGTATTCTAAGGGTAATAATAATAATAATAATAATAATAATAATAGTGAATACATAATAATATATAATAAATAATATAATATAATATATAAATAATACTGTAGCTTTGAGTAATTTTAAGAGTAACGAGCAAAGTGCTCACTGGCATGTACAAGGAGGTCATCCTCCTTCCAATGAAGCTCTGAGTATTCCGACTATTGACAAGAGTATCGATGTGACCCATACGATACCCACGCTGGCCTCTACCGACGCACAAGATATGTTAACGACGGATGCTCCCACAGGAGAAAGTCCGGTCATAAATAATATGTCTGTATTAAATAATGTAAGAGATTATAAACTTTATACTATTATGGATAAAATATCAAAAAGAGTCTTTATTTTAGATAGTGGTAGTGAGATCAATTTACTCCCTATGGATGGAGATAATAATATATCGATTATTGGTCAAATTAAAGCAGCCAATGATACCGTAATTGACATATACTCTCGCGAAATTGTTACAATTGATTTTGGTTTAAAGAGAACTTATGATGTAGAATTTTTAACAACTAAATTGCCAATTTGCATATTAGGAATGCCGTTTTTAAAAAAATTTTCGTTTAATATTAATTTTGAAACAGATATGTTAACTGATACTCAGAGCAAGGAATGTATAAATTTGTGTAATAAAACAATTTGTAGAGATAAGGCTTTTATTCATACTCTCTCTCAATTTTCCTCTTCTGTAGCTCATAATGAACTTTTTAGTGATATACCTATAGTTAATAATCTGGTAGTTGAATTTAAACATTTATTTATAAATGCATATTTACCGGAAAATTTTAAGGTTCGGGAAGAGCAGCTTAAAGCTTGGGATGATTTGTTCAGAGAATTTGGGGGAGGGGGGAACGCTGAGTCGAAACTTAAGAATAGAAATGGGGGGGATACTTGTGCTTTACGTGGGGGAGAGGAGACGAGCATTCCAACTGCTATCTTGAAGGAATTAGCTTCACTCTTTCCTTATAAAACTAATATAAGCGGAGTTCCAATAAAAATGAAACCTCGTCGTATTCCTCATAAATTATTCGAACAAACAAAGAGGGAGCTATTAAATTTAGTAAAAGCGAAAGTTTTAAAGAGGGCACCATCGCAATGGAGTTTCCCAATCAGCGTGTTGGAAAAAAATGGGGGAGGGGTACGAATCGTGTGTGATTTTAGAAAACTTAATTCTGTGGCGAAAAATGATGTATTTGCTATGCCGAATATAAATGATATATTTAGTGGGCTTCATGGGACAAAGGTATTAAGTAAACTTGACGTCACGAACGCGTACTATCTGCTGCCTTTAGCAGAAGCCGATCAACATTATTTTACTATTAGTACAATGATCGGCAATTTTTCTTTTAGACAATTACCGATGGGATTTAAAAATTCGAGTTCATGTTTCATGAGATTTTTAACGATATTACTTCAAGGCATTCCCGGTGTACACGTGTATTTAGACGATATTTTGATAGGGACCAAAGATTTATCAGACCACGTGGTGGTACTTAAACAAGTATTTGAGAGATTAAATTATTTTAAAATTTGTTTAAATAAAAAAAAATGCGAATTTGGGGTAAAAAGGTTAAGTTATTTGGGTTTTGACTTGACGGAAGAAGGGCTGGCGCCATTATCTGAAAAAGTTAAGGAAATAATTAATATGCCTCGCCCTTTAACCATAAAAGAAGTGCGTTCATTTGTTGGCAGAATTTCATTTTACCGCCAAAATATACCGTGTTTTACAAATCTAACTCTGCCTTTGTATAGTTTTTTAAAAGGAAAGAATAGCTCTAATAAAAAAATCACGTGGTCTCCCGAGGCTGAGAAGTCTTTTGTAGATATAAAACAAGCGATTCGTCACGCCTCTCGGCTCAGGTTTCCAGCAGTTGATGCGCCTCTCAAAGTGTACATTTATGCAAATCATAAAGCTTTTAATACGGTAATTATGTCTGACGATGAGAATGGGACTCCTTTTGCTTTTTATAGTGGGTCTTTTAATACAACAGAAAAAAGATATTTGCCAGTAAATAAGCTTTTATTGGGGTTAACGAAATTATTCAAGAAATATGGGGCAATTTTAGCGGGAAAACATGTGCGTATCTGTACGTGTTCACGGGCGTTTGTATATAAAATAAATCATGCTAATGACGTACAAAATTATAATGCTAGGGAATTGAGGGAACTAGCTATTTTGAGTACTTTTAATATCACGATGGAGTTAATTACCGAAAATCAAAATGCGTTATTAAAATATTTACTTGCGAATAATATTGCCCGAGATGAGGATGAGGTAGGAGAAGAAGCAGGTTCAAATAGTGTAGTCTGTGACTCCGCCCACCGATTCACGACAGCCAATGAGCGATCGGCTGAGAATACTATAGCGACTGACGTAGGTGCTATTAACTTGGTAATGAATGAATGTGCACCGATAGATCTGTCTTGTCGAAATGAAAATAGCAGTCGCACTGAAGCGGCCATATTGGAAATTGCAAAAATAAATTTAGTAACAACGTTTGATAAAAATGCAAAGATATTAGTCTCGCATTTCAAACGAGATTTGGACTTTGAAGAAATTAGACTACACCAACAGTCAGATAAATACCTTAATGATCTGATGGCGAAGAGAGAGAAAACAACTTTGAAGTTAATAAGGCAGAAATTCTTTTATAACAAAAAGGAGATAGAATTAGTGGTCGATGTCTCTTTAAACTATTCGCGCGTTTTTGTGCCGGAAAAGAGTGTGCAGAACGTAATCAGCGACTACCACAATAAAGGACATTTGGGTGTGAATAAAACCCTCCTGAGCATAAAAAATGAATTTGTGTTCCAGCATATGCATAAGAAAATAAAACAGTTTATCCGCACGTGCTCAGCATGTCAAAAAAATAAAACAGTACCAGGTATAAGTCCTGATTACGGTGTTTTTAAAGAAGTAACGAAGAAGTTTGAAGCCGTTCATGTTGACATACTTAAGTTACCTAATGCGAGAGGATACAAATACCTACTTACCTTAATTGACCGCTACAGTAAGTACTTGTTCGCTGTGCCTCTTAAAGAAATAAATTCGGGAGAAATATTGAATGCATTCATTCACGAGCTATTTCCGTTCTGTGGAATTCCTCAGGTAATTATTTCGGATTTAGGTGCGAATTTCACTAGTCGCATGTTCGAGGAAGTCTGCAGGGCCGTGGGAATGGAGCACCGGACTACGTGTAGCTCTAATCCTAGATGTAATGGCCTCCTGGAGGTAAGTCATAGGAATTTGCTGGCTTGTCTGAGATGTATGTTGCAGGAACATGATTTAAGCCCCTCCGACTGGCCGAGCCTCTTACCTATGGTGTTGTTCACTCTGAGACTCGCGCCGATAACAAAGAACGGTCTTAGTCCCGCAAACTTGATGTTTGGCCAAAATATAGCAATACCTAGTGGATTAGTTGATCCTGCTTCGGAAACGGCCCCAATAGAGTATAATGCATATGTTAAAAAGCTAGCCGCTCTTTTAGCGCAGCCGCTGGCGCCACACACCAATTATAAAAATCGACACGTCTTTGTGCCTAAAGGGTTACATGAGGCAAAATTTGTCGTGGTGCGGCAGACACAGTTTAATGTCGGCAAACTAGCTCCCCGCTATGTCGGCCCTTTTAAAGTTATAAAAGTTAATAAACAGAACGTACTTATCGAAAAAAATGGGAAACCTCATTTAGAAAATTTAAGGAACGTTCGCATATATTATAACTTAGTAGATTTAGAAAGAGAAAATAACACTTAAAAAAAAATAAAAATAAAAAATAAAATAAAATACTAATCCGTTTTCTTTCAGATGGTAAAAACGCCTAAAGTAAAGGTGTTACATAAAAATGAAGAGTTGCCTCCAGTAGGAGAGCTATTATTTTAGGTGAAAATTATTGTTTTACCCTCTAACTTTAGTAGCCACTGTCTCCTCTATCCTAAACTTTTTTAAAAAATTGTCAGAAGGGGGTGTTACAGGCAACTTTTAAGATAACCATTATGTACCGGACTCGTTACATTGTATAAAATTTATAAAGGATATATGTAAGTGCTACCCAGATTTCTGGTGCACAGCTGTAAGAAAAGCTTGTACAAAAAAGTCCTGTTGCCGAAATAACTGTTTCTTTCTTTATTTTTGTATAGTGTCAAGGTCACCGAGGTGCCGCTGTAACCAACGGCATGCCATGGGGATAGAGCCAGTTAGAAAATAGAACCCGAAGAGCCAGCAGCTAGCGCTCTCTCGGGATAATAACTTGTAAGGTTATCAAAGACCCATTTAAATAATAATTGATATTGTAAGAATAAATATTTCTTTTTGAACAATAGTTAAAACACTTAAATTGTGTCCTTGTAAAATAATCATTAGAAGTAATTAATAAAGAAATAACTAAAGAAGCGTTTCGCTATTCCAAAGCTATTTTATTATTTGCTATATCAAGGTGATCTCTTAAATAGGGCCAATTAATCATTATAGAGATCATTCTTTGTTCATATATATATATATATATATATATATAATATATATATATATCTATATATAATTGGTATTAAGTGATATATAATATATATATATATATATATAATATATATATATATATTATATATATATATATATTGCCGTTCCAGTTCCCCTTCTACGAAAAGCGGTCATTCTCAAGGTATTTTTCCACCTTTGTCGAACCCGTGAACAGCTCCTCCAGGAAAGGAATTAAGTAAATGCGTCTATCGTTTGTCAGAATAGAGTAGTTCAGCAGCAGGCGTCTTTGTGGCATCCCTAGTCTGGGATAGACGTCTTTGGTAGTGGGGAGGGGCTTGCTTTATTTATTCTAAATTTGTATTCTAGAAAGGAAGGTTGGTGACAGGAGCGGAGACGGGACAATATTACCCTTGGTTTCGGTCTAAAGAGTGTTCTGTGGGAGATATCACGGCGGGCCGGTCCAACCCTTCGACTCTTTCCATCCGGCCAGCGAAGCTGAAACTAGTAAATACAGTATGAACTATAATATCCCTCCCCACAAAAAAAAAATCCTCTTTCAGATTAACTATAAGCTGTTTTTTGTTTGTTATTTAGGCTAAATATATATATATATATATATATATATATATATATAGACTATATAATATTCACGTAGACAAAATTTATTTACTATGTTCTATATAATATATTTATAAATATCTATATTATTATATCTATTATCTGTTTATATATTATATTTATATATATATATATATATATATATATATATATGCCCATTGGCCCATGAAGACCAAAATTATTTACAATGTGGCCCTACATAATAAAAAAGTCTCCCAACCCTTGCTGTAGAGGATATTTCTGGTTGTTTGGGTATGCGGAGGTTGTCTTTTGAGTGATTTGTGTATGTTTGGACATGTTTGATGATGTTAGTGTTTGAAGGTGGGGTGAGAGTGTTGTAGATGTTTGAGTAATAAGAGGCGGGCGTGTCTTTATTTATTCATCATGTGGGTGGCTGTTTAATTGTCTGGTGCAAAGGGTGATCTATGGAGAGAGATGTCTAAGTGGTCTTTTGCGAGGAGAATTTTTGTTTCTGATAGTAGGTGATGAATGGTGCTAGAATGGTGTAAAAGCAACCTGTTATTATTCTAAGGGTTTTCTGTGGGGATTCCAGTTTATTTTACTTGGACTGTGATTGTATCTGGACCCATGCTGGTGATGTGAAATTCAATAGGGAGCGGAAATATTGTCTATAAACTGTTTCATCATTTCATTCTGTCGTCCGAAATAGTACCAGTCAGGCTTTTCAGGGCATTAAGTTTATGTATGATTTTGAGGCGATATTGTTAATATATGGAGTGAATGTTATGTTGGTGTCAAATATTATTCATAAAATTAGTAATTTTATGTTAAATTGATGCTGGGTGGAAATTGGA
>JABUQX010027910.1:22500-27500 GCA_015478945.1 Trachelipus rathkii
CGCATCAACCTTCCATTTTTGCGGTAGTACGAGAGCAAGAGTTACCAATATTGTTTTTTATTATGCTCTGAAGAAATGTTATTTTTTCTTTTTTATTTTGGGTTCGAGCCGATGGTAGGACAGAGGGTGGGACTTCCCCCGTCGTTCCCCGGTAGGGCGAGAAACCCCGACTCTTTCTGATTCAATCTTTGTGTTTACCCTTGTGGGTATCGTTTAGTTAAAAAAAATCAACCTTTGGTAACTTTGGCGATCCTTCGGAGCGCCAGACCTCCTTCGTACTTCTCAAAAACGATAATAATCATACAGCTTTCCAACATTTTTAACAATTTTAAATTTTTCAAAAGCGAGTAGTACGAGAGCAAGAGGTACCCCAAATTTTTGTTTTTTTTTTATTATTTGCTCTGCAGAGAAAATGTTATTTTTTCTTTTTAGGGGGTTCGAGCCGATGGTGGGACAGAGGGGGGACTTCCCCCGTCGTTCCCCGGTAGGCCGAGAAACCCCGACTCTGTCCATCTTTGTGGTTTACCCTTGGGGTATCGTTTAGTTAAAAAAAATCAACCTTTGGCAACTTTGGCGATCCTTCGGAGCGCCAGACCGTCCTTTCGTCGTGTCTACTCAAAACGAAAATAATGCATACAGCTTTCCACATTGTTGTAAAATTATTAAATTTTTCAAAGTTGCATATTTTTTTTTTTTTAATTTCATTCGATAAAAATGTCTCCTGATTAATAAAATGGTATTTATTTTCTTGTAACTGTTATAGTTTTTTAGTTAAATGCATGTTGCTTTCGGGACTCTGACCAATGATCATTATTATAATATATATATAATTTATACTTATATATAAATAATATATAATAATTATATATATTATATATATATAACTATATATAATATATATATTAAGATATATATATATATATATATTATTATATATAGATTAATATATATTATATATATATATATATATATGGGATTAGAAATATTATATATATATATTTATAATATATGCCCTCCTATGTACATAAGTGGTGCTCTCTTGGCGCTTGAATTTTATGTAAATATTGAGAACCCCAGGCTTGCTCGTTGTGTGTTGTACGTTACTTCTTTCCAGGCATCGTCTCTCTGTGGATTACTGCCTTGAAAATCATTCATGGATTGTTTTTCCTTTCACCCTCTCTTGCAACCTTCCCGTCTGGGCTCAACCTGACAAATTTGCGTAGGCCTTAGGTTTGGGGAAGTTCTTATTGTTTTATTAATTAGTCTGCACCTTTCCTTAAAAAAAGAGATCTGCCCGCGAGTGGTGGTAATATATATATATATATACTATATTATATATATAAATATTATATATGAAGTAGAATTATTTATATATATATATATAATTATAATTTATATATATATATATATATTTTTAATATTATAATAATATAAAATTTTTTATTTAATATAATAAATATATATATGAAGTAGCAGGAGTTATTTCTTTTTCTTCTTCCTTCACTTCGCGAGTTGTAGTTGAACCCCTTTTTTACATTGTCAAACCTAAGTAGAATGGGTACTAGCTTCTTGCAGCTTTTTCTGGTAGGGTCTCCTTCTTTCAGCTAATCTGGGCTACTCGCGGCTAGTCAACCAGCAACATAAGTCTTTTATAACCCTTTTAAAACTAATCTCTTTATTGTAGAGAATATAAAAACTCAGTTTTTGGTTGATTGATAGATATTTTATTAAATCTTATGTTCTACTATATGCAAACCATTCGCTGACTTGCAAGTAAATGCATTATTTTATCATTATACATATTTTTCAAGTACACCTAATATCAAACTATATTTTACAAAACTTAATGCTTTAACAAATGCATAACAAAACTTAGCCTAAATTCTTTGACAAATGGATAAGACAAAGATGCATAGAACATTTTAGGTGGGAAATTTTTAAATGAACAAAAAGATCAGAGATAACAAATAAAATAAATTAATAAATAAAATAATTAATAAAATTTTATTCATATTCCTGTAGCTGTTATAGTTTTTTTGTTACATGCATGTTTCTTTCGGGAGGCTGACCATATATATATATATATATATATATATATATATAGTATATATATATATATATATATATATATATATATATATATATATATATATATATATATATATATATTATATATATAATATATATATATATATATATATATGTATATAAATGACAAAGTTACTTAGCGGCCACACGGAACGGGAGGTCGGATCAAAAAAAAATTCCGCAGGTAGCTTCTATGATACATAAATAGATGTTCTAGGGGGGAAATGATTTTTTTTTCTTTTTTTCCTATGTTCTAGGGGTGAAATGAGGTTAGGTTAGGTGACCATTAGGAAAAAATGTTACTTTAAAATCAATTTCTTTACGTTTGACCGCGCTCATCACCTTATTTCAATACATTTTTATTCATTAGGAATATCGCGCAACAAACTAGATCCAAAAAAAAGCAACAAAAATAAATTTTTATTTGCTTTAAAATAGTTTTCATTTCGCCCCTAAAAATCTTTAATTTTATTTAAACTTTTGTTTGATATACAGTACATTTACTAATTTATAGTATTACAGTGTGGGAGTTAAGTATCTTTTACCATATATATATATATATAATATTTATATAATATATATATATATATATTTATATATATATATATACTATATATATATAATATATACTATATATATATATATTATATATATAAGCTTATATATAATTATAATTAATATATATATATATATATACTTATTATATAGTATATATATATATATATACTATATATATATATATATAGTAATATATATATATTTATATAATATAATTATATATATATATATATATATATATATATAATTAATATATTATATATATATATACTACTGATTATATATATATATATATATATACGTGAGTTAATTCCTGTGTGAGTTCTTTCCTAGAAGGGGTGGGGTATGAGTGGGGTCGGGAAGACCAACTTCCAATTTAGATTATCTTAAAGTTAAATCCACAACGCCTAAGATTCGGAAGTTGTCGCATTGATATGTCACATGTGGTGGTAACCTCAGTAATAAAATCTAAATGCTAAGCTAATCCAGCCATGGTAAAACCACTCACCCGCTACCGTTTGGTCACATTTTTATTATAATATAATAAAGGCGTCTTTCACATAAAGAATGTGAGAAGGATAGTTAACTTTGGCAGTCGCAAGAAACAATTAAAATAAAAAGCTCGGTTGAAAAAGACTAAGGCTCTGTCCGGATTAGTACATTTTCGTCCCGATTACTACAGTTCCGTTCCTATATATATATATATATATATATATATATATATATATATATAATATTATATAATAAATATATATATATAATATATATATATAATATAATATATATATATATATATATATATATAATATATATAGTATATATAATAATATATATATATATATATATATATATAATATATATATATTATACATATATATATATAATAATATATATATATATATATATATACTATATAATATATATATATTATATATATATATATATATAGGTCAGCCTCCTGAAAGCATCATGCATGTAACAAAAAAACTATAACAACTTTAGTAAAATAAATAAATTTTATTAATCAGGAGACATTTTTATCCATGAAATTAAAAAAAAAAAAAAAAAATAAACGCTTTTGAAAAATTTAAAATTGGTTAAAAAATGTTGGAAAAATTTGTATGATAATGAGAAGAAGAACGAAGGACTCCATCGTTTGGAGTGAACGTCAAAGATGCCAAAAATGTCTTTTTTTTTTTTTATACTAAAAAAAAAAAAAATAGGGTAAACCCCAAAGATGGACAGAGTCGGGGTTTCTCGGCCTACGGGGAACGACGGGGGGGGGAACTTTCGTCCCCCTCTGTCCTCCGGTCGGCTCGAAACCCCCTAAAAAAGGAAATAAAAAAGAAAAATTAACATTTTTCTCCAGAGCTTAATTAAAAAAAACATATTTTGGCAACTCTTGCTCTCGTACTAGTGCAGAAATGGAAGGTTGATGAAAGTCCGCTTCGAGGTTGATGAGAGCTTACGATGCCAGACCAAAGATTATACTAATATTTAAGGGGTTATTAATAAATAATTAATTAAAGAAAATAAAATAATTTTTTTTTTAAAGTTTCATCAATCGATGAAATTTCTTGCTGAATCAAAAATGTTATTATTTTCCTTTAGCTGTTAATTTGTTTGGGAGCAACATGATGTTTTCGGGAGGCTGGCATATATATTATATATATATATATTATATATAATAATATATATATATATTATATAATTAATATATTATCATATATATATTATATATATATATATATTATATATATATATACTATATATATATATATATATAGACTATCCTTTAAAGGGTAGTTAAACCGATATATATCAAGAACAATGTAATCGATTTTTTTTTTTCGATTATTTCAAGGCAATAGTGCGCTAAGGTTTGCCATTGACAGTTTTTTTTTTTTTACGTAAAGGGTATGTAGGCCAAGAGTAAATAGCAAAGATTTGAAAGAGTGCAGGGGTTCTTCGGCTTCAGCGGGGGAACCGACGGGGGGGGACTTGGCTTCGTACCCCCCTCGTCCCTACCGTCGGCTCGAGCCCCTTAAAAATATATAAAAAGAACAATAAAAAAATTAACATAAAATATGATAAAAAAAAGCAACTTTTGGAAACTTTCGCGATGATCTTTTTATTGGAGTTTTAGCTAACACGGGACACTGCTGGGCTGCATGAGCAGATTTTCCGCTGATTTCGATGATATGCCATTTTAATGTAACTTCCTTTTAAAGGATAGGTAAGTGCTTATATATTATTATATAATATATATAATATATATATATATACACACACACTATATATATATATATACTATATATAATATTATATTATATAATATATATATATTATATATA
>JABUQX010027911.1:0-2500 GCA_015478945.1 Trachelipus rathkii
CCGGGAGAATACTGCGGCAGAGCTAATCGGCTTGCAATTTTGTGGAAGGAATCTGGAGGCTTCTCGCTTAGCTCTTATCAAAGGTAAGAATGCATAGAAGAACGTTCGAAAACGAAATTCATAGGAGAAATTGCGCAAAACAAAGTTACAACCTTGAATGGAGGTTACAGAACTTTGAGTCTTAGGAAAAGAGGTGTTTGAGGAGATGTGTGCCTTATTTGATATGTTACCATGCACGATTTGTTTGTAAAATTTAGGTGTTTCCTAGGGCGAGTCATGGCTTGTACCGTGGGATCGTTTTAAGGAATTTGCGGTGTTTGAGCATGTAAAAGCTTTGGGGCCTCTTGCAACACATATTGTTGATTTGGGATTGTTTTGCAACCAAACTAAATGTACCATATATATAATATTATATATAATATATATATATAGTGTTTTGTGTATAGTATATTATATTATATATTATTTATAATATATATATATATATATATATATATCTATATATATATATATATATACTTATAGTATATATATATAATTATATAATATATATATATATATATATATATTATATTTATATAATATATACTATATATAATATATATAAGGGTGATATAGGGTTGTGAAAAAAAACGGTTTTTTTTAATTTGGTTTTTTTTTAAAAAAAACACGTTTTTTTTAAAACGTAATGTTTTTTATTTGTTTGTTTTTTAAAATTACTTCTTTTTATGTATATTAAAGAATATGTTTTAAATTATACAGTAGTACCAATACCCCTTCTAGGCCTAAATATTGACTATTAATACGGATTTTATATATACAGTGTAAATATAATATATATATATATATATATAATATACTATATATATATATATATATATAGTATAGTATATATATAATATATATATATATATAATATAATATATATTATATATATTATATACTATATATATATATATATATATATATATGATCAAAAAAGGATGGTATAACAGTTGGTTTTGGGGTGTCAGGAGAAAATGAGGAAATCGGTAAGAAGGTGATTGATTTCTGTGAGGGGAGAGGTAGTTGTGTAAGTAATACTTTCTTTAAACACAACAGATCCATAAGTCAATACTAGAAGTTGGTGTAGGTAAGATGATGGTATCGAAGTTGAAATAAGTAATGATTGATTATGTGTTGTGAAGAAGGAGAATGTTGAAAGTAAATAATATTCTGATGTTAAATCACGTGAGGGTTTAGGAATGGGATTATCGGATCATTAATGTTGTTCTAAGTTAAAATTAGGTTACGTGGGGACTTGGATGAGAGGAAGGTGATACGAACGGGAAGTGGGTAAATTAAGAGGGAGAATTTAGTGGAACAAGGTAAATATGGATAAAGGTTTAATGTAAAACGCTCGCAATGTAAATCAGCTTGAATGTGAACAAGTTGCAAACTGAATAAATTCTGGAAAGCAAACTGAAGGAAGCATTGTTAGCAGTTGCAAAAGAAGTATGCTGGGTGTGCTAAAGTAGGAAGTAAGAATGATAAAAAGTGAGTGGTGGAATGAAGAGGTGATGCACAGCGGTAAAAGTAAAAAAGAAGCGTGGTTGAATGTACTAAAAGCAAATGATGAAGTTTTCAAAAGAAAGATGCTTGGAATTATATAAGGAGGAAAAAAGGAATGCTAAAAGATGCATACGTAAGAGAAAAGAAGAGGTAAATGAACAGTTTGGAAGGAGGATGAATGGGGACATACAAGGGAATAGGACAGCTCTTCTGGAAAGGAAGCGCGAAAGGTTTAAGAATTAAAATAAACGGGAACCTGCTTAAGAATAATGAACATTAGGGATGGTGTTTTTTGTAATTGATGAAATGGAATGTGAGTGGACGTGTGGAAAGAACACTTTGAAAATCTGGATAATATTGGCAGTAATGATGAGGTGATAATGACTGTGTGTGGGTTTGATGGTAAAAGAAGGAATAGGTATTTTGGGGATGAGGTTATTAGCAAAAAGGAGGATAATAGGTAGAGTGAGAAAAGTTGAAGAATGTAAAGTCTGAGGGATAGATGAAATTACGGAGGCAAGATGGTGATTGATTGGATCTTGAAGTTGTGTAATAAAGCGTTTATGGAGGGTATAGTTTCGAGGGATTGGAGGAGAGTAGTAACTAGTACCTTTATTATAAGGGTAACGGAGATAGAAGGAACTGTAGAAATAATAGGTATTTTAGTTTATTGAGTGTTCGTATAGGGAAAATATTACTGCTAGGTTGGTTTCTGGCGATGCCCGAAAGAGTGCGCACAGAGCTGACTGAAAGGACTCGATTGGTGAAGAACAACGGTGGCGTTAGGACCCGTAGTAGAGGATGTTGGATAAATCTTTACCATTGAAAGCCAATGATAGAGAAAATTTGAGAGAGGAAGAATAAATTGGTATTTAGGTTTATGGATTTGCAACAGGGTAATGATAGGGTTACATAGGGAAGTCTATGGCACTGGTGTTAGTGACAATGT
>JABUQX010027911.1:7500-15000 GCA_015478945.1 Trachelipus rathkii
ATCGACTCCTGGGCTCTTTCCATTCTTTAAGGCTCTTATAGCTTGTCTCACTTCCTCGCCATGTATCGGTTCCAAGTCATCCTGTTCTCGGTCTTCCATTTGTGGGTTATCCTCCTCCATATATTCCTCATCGTCCACCACATTTAATAATTCATCAAAATATTCTGTCCATATCTCCTCGACCTTTTCACTATCCACTATTGGTTCTCTATCTTTGTTAAATATCACATTCGTGTTAGGTTCATCTTTTGTTCTTAATCTCTTAGCCATTCCATATATCAACTTCCTAGTGCTCCTCATGTCTTCCTCCAATTCTCCTCCTATTCTTTCCCATGATAAATCGATGTTTCGTCTTTTTACTATTTCTGCTTGATTTCTCGCCAGAACATAAGCTTGTCTATTTTCCTCTGTCCTTGTCTTCATCCATAAACGGTATTTCTTGTTTTTTTCTTTTACTACGTTTTTGACTTCCTCATTCCACCAAACCGTCTTTTTCCTTTTCCCACTACTTATCTTTTTTGTTCCAATCACTTCTCGTGCAACCTGCTCCACACCTTCTCTGAAATCTTTCCAACCTTCCTCTACTCGTTCCACAGTTCCTGAGATTTCTTCATATTTTCTAACTAGTTTGTTGTTGAAATCTTCTCTTGTGTTTTCATCTTTTAATTTTTCAAAACAGTATCGTTCTCTGGTTACTTTCTTCGGCTTCTTCCTTTGTCTCCATCTTATCTTCCCCACCACAAGTCTGTGGTCCGAATCCAGAGACACTGATGGTATGCTTTTGACATCCATAAACACCCTCTTATCATTACATATCATTAGGTCTATCATAGATTTTTCCGTATATTCCTGGTTTTCTGAATTCCAGCGGTACCATGTCCACTTTTTACTCTCTCCATGTTTAAAAAAGGTGTTCATGATCGCTGCACCATTTCTTATAGCAAAGTCAACTAGTCTTTCCCCCTCTATATTTCTTGTTCCAACTCCGAACGCCCCCACAGCTGCTTCCTCTCCTTCTCTCCTCAATCCCACATGTGCATTCATATCTCCCATAATTATTATGTGTCCTCCTCTTCTTCCATCATATACACCCTGCAGGGTCTCCATAAACTCTATCTTCTCCTCCGCAGGTCTTCCCTGATGCGGCGCATAGACCTGTATAATACTCAATTTTGACTCTCCACTCTTCAACGTCACAGCCATAATTCTTTCGTTCACTAATACCGTTTCTATTACACTTTTATATGTTTCTGGTGTCATAACAATCGCTACACCGTGTCTTCTCTCTTCCTCTCTACCCTTATACACCATGACATAATCATTGTGTAATTTCTTCACTCCCTCTCCTTTATACCTCACCTCGCACACGCCCAAGATATCCAGACCTCTCTCCATCATCAGCTCTACAGCCTCCTCCTCTTTTCCAGAGAAGGTGCTCGCGTTTATTGTAGCCAGTTTGTAGTGATAGTCCTTTTTCCGTAGTCCTTGAACTCGCCGAGTCGGGTACCGAGAAGTCTGTCCGTTATTCCGAGGCACAACAAAGGTTTCACGAGCTTAAAGTGTTTTATGCTGCCGGCTTGCCACGCCATTTTCAGAATTTTCAGGTGTCAAAAACGTCGACAGGATATATATATTATATATATAATATATATATAATTATATATATATATATATATATATATAATATATAATAATATATTATATATATATAATATATAAATTATATATAATATATATATATATATAGTATTGTTGAAAGGGAAAGACCAACTAAAAAAATAATCTGAGCCAACGGAGCTAAAGAATTAACATTGAAGCGCATAGTTGTTTAAAATATCTCAAAAACGATTAAACCTCTCATACCAGGATATAAGAAAAGGAAGGTATATAAGGAGAAATGAAGAAACTCCCGTAAGGATTACGGTAAGAAAGAAGTCAAAATTATAAGTTATTGTTCGCTTATATATGAATTCTTTCTTGTAAGAATGTATTAATCGATGAATTTATTATTTATAGGGACCTAGCCTTGGGACGAGCCTAGTTTTGGGACAAACTTGACCTGGAACCGATTGAACTTAATAATCAAGCTTGGTGCTTGGAGGTGTAAATTATAAAAAACAAACAAGGAAGAATATACAATGAGGGATATTGAACCGCAGGATTAAGCTTCGAAAGGTTCCAACGAGTGAACAGGAAAGCCATACAACGAAGTATCACTCACTTGGAAGAATAATCGGCATCATCAGTTAAAATACGCATAAATCTGGATTAAGTGCAGTTGACTCAGGTATTTCAATTAAGGTTCGAGGGCAAGTTTTACAAGGAGAAAATTTTGTCAGTACTTAGTTGCCATTTATATACCAAAGTTTGACATTATTTCTGAAATTGCATTTAAAGTTTAAATTGTGGCTCAGAAGTGGAGCATTGTGCAAAAATAAACTGATATACTTTATAAGAATTTGACTCTTGATTTTGTGACTTTCAAAGTAAAAAGTTAAACAAGTGCTCATGTAACGATTCTAAAAGAACTAACGGTTTAAATAAACTATTTGTTTAATGATCAAGGAAAATTAACAATTTCAGTGCCCAGGTTTAATGTTCGTTCTTTTCTTCCATTAGACTTATCCTCGAAGGGATCTAAAAAAGTAGTTACTAGTGCATCTTGAAACTGACGATCAGCGTGACAAGGATTAAGAACAACAAGATGTGGTGAACCAATTTTAAAATTTATTGTTTTATAAGTATTAAGTTAGGTAGCAGGGTTTGATTAATTGTCAGCTGTCAGGGTGTATAAATTAGTTAGGATTTATGAAAAGTATTGAAAACAGAAATTAAAAAGGCTTACAGACTTTATTTAATAATTATATTGTAAATAACTACTTTAGAAAATTATTATTTCGTTTTTTTTCCTGCTCTTCCAATTAGTTTGATAGATTTGTCTAAATTTGTAAACAGCCAATCAATAAGTTGGAGGTCACAGTGAAAATAAAAAGCAGGCATACCAACTCAAATCTTAAATAATATATATCTATATATAATATATATATATATATAATATATTATTATATATATATATATTATATATAGTATATATATATATATTATAATATATATATATATATTATATATAATATATATAATATATAATATAATATATATATTAAACAACTCTCTCTCTCCCTCTCCAAACAGGAATAAGGCATAATCAACCCATTTCGTTTCAATATACTGAGCGGTATCTTTTTTTAACTTTTCATATGTACCTCTTCTCTTTCCGGGATCATGAGAAGAACAATAGACTCTTATTTCAGTAGCCCAGCAGCAGGACTTAGTAAAAAACCGAGAGAGGAAACGCCGCAAACGTATCAATTTTCACAAATTAAACCTACTGATTTAAAGAATGTTGAAAATAAAGGTGCAGGATCATCCAGCTCACATTCTGCAAAATCGTCTGACAAACAACGCTACTACAATAAACAATGGGAACAGAAACATAGTTGGCTGGCATGCAGTGAGGAAAAATCAGGCGCATTTTGTAAACTGTGCCAAAATTTCATAGAAAAATGATGCAAATGTTCTACAAAAGACAGGTGGGGTATTCATAACCGTTTCACTCACAACTTTCAAAAAAGCTTTAGGGAAAAGTGGGAAATTAGAGAAGCATGAACACTTTTCAACCCACACTATAAGTGTAGAAATGGAAAACCTCAGGAGACCGGCTATGAAGAAACCGATTTAAGCTCAAATTATTCAACAGAGTGAAGTGAAAGAGACTTAAATAGGAAAGTTTAAAAATACCTTTGCGAGGGTTGTAATTTTTTGTAAAAGGAAGAAGTAGCGTTACACTACTAAATATCAAAGTTTGATTGAAAGTATTTTTGGACAAATTGAATGATGTTTTAAAACATGGGAAAGATCCAGAGTGATAAGGTCGAATTACAAAGCACGCAGCAAGGACCGGTGAACTTCTGTTATGTATGGGCGAAGTTTTGAAAGATGAGTTGAAAAAAACATTGAAAAACAAGAAGTTCTCCGTTTTAGCAGATGAGAGCACTTCTTTAAGAAATGAAATGGAGCTGAGTATAATGTTTAGAGTAGTGGAGGGTAAAAATCCCGTAGAAAAGTTCTTGTCAATTGTTAAAATACCCAATGGAAAAGCAGAAACTATTGCAAATGCTATTGATAAGGAGCTGACTGATTTTGATTTAAATTATGACAACATTATTGCTTTTGGATTTGATTTTGCTTCTAATATGGCTGGAAAAGTTGGATGTGTAAGAAAAAGGCTTTCAGAAAAGACAAACATAGAATTTCTCTATATACACTTTAGACAACATATTGTCCCTGGCACTGCATCCTGCAATAAAAAAAATCAGAAGGTCAAAAGTTTTTTTTTTATATTTTGAAAGACATTTACAAACTGTTTAGCAAGTCGCCAAAAAAAGAAAATATTTTGCATGATATTCAATCATTAATCAATGATCCAATCCTCAAGATTACAGAATGCATTGAAGTGAGATGGTTATCTCATTATAAGATAGTGAATGCTGTCTTCAGGAGTTTAAAGTCAATTTTGATGGCTTGTGAGCATATCCACAAAGAAGGGACAGACCTTGCATCACTTGCAGGGGGCATCTTGCTGGAAATCAGAAATGAGAGTTTCCTTGTCACCTGTTATGTAATGAATGAACTCTTTAGTGAACTCTCTTATCTTAGCAATGCTTTGCAAAAGAAGGACTTTAGTATGACCAAAGTCATCCCCTAATTAATGGAACAAAATTGCACCTGCAAAATATTGCAAATCAGTGTGGGGACGTCAATAGTAACTTACAAAACAAACGTTCGGCTGTGAAACATAATGGACGAAGTTGGCATCTGAAGTGCGCTGATTGCTGATGAATGATAAGAAAAAAGCATTTAAAGGGATGAAGATATACTGCGATAGTGTAATCGAAGAAATTGAAGAAGGTTCAACGACATCAATTGGTATAAATTTGCTAGTAGCTTTGAAACGTTTCAGTCATTAACCTAAATTTACCGGATATTCGAAGTTACGAAATATTTGTGACAGATTTCGCGATACTTAATGGCGGAGGTGTACTTAGCCTACTTTGAAATCCTTCATTTTGATATCAATTCCATGCTCGATAGCGGTAAATTTAAACCAGATAAAAGTGGGATATTGCAAGTTACAAAAAAAGCTCTGTGAAATCCTTCTTGTCATTTCTGTAACGACAGGCCGGTTAGAAAGATCGTTTTCAATCAACTATTAACTCGCAATACTTAGTAAGACAAGAAAATAATTGCTGCAAGAAACCTTAATGCATTGTATGATGATCAGCAAATCGCGGAAGTCTGAGATTCCACTGAGAATTTTCTAGGGAAAAAACATAGCTAGTAATGCGACGAAAAACTCATAGGGGCGTATACGATTCCTCTTTAAAACTTACTTTTTAATAACCCTAACTTTCTAAGTACTAACTCGGGCTTACGGCTAACGAGTTTTATATATATATGATATATATATATATTATTATATATATATATAATATATATATATATATATATATATATATATATTATATTATATATATATATATATTATACTATATATATATATATATGATATTATATATATACTATATATATATATATATATATATAAAGATATATATATATATAATATATATATATATATAATTATATATAAATATATATATATGATATATTATATAATATCTATAATAATATATATATATATATATATATATATATATATATATATATATATATATATATATATATATATATAAATATATATATATATATATATATATAATATATTATAAATGATTTATTATTAAAACCAAAGATCTATTTCCCTATTTGAAAAAGTCATATTACTCATATATTTTTTTTTACAGTTGTCACCACCACTCACGGGCGAAGCCCTATTCAAGGAGTGGGTGTTGCCCTTCATAAATCAACAACTAAAGTAAATTACGCAAAGAGCACAGACGCAGGCTTTGAAGTAAGGGAGATTAAATTCAGCAGGAAACACAGAAGATGGAAGAGAATTCCACAAAACAGATGTGCAGAAAGAAGGAAAGCACCGCAACGAACTAGCTGGAGTTACATATCAAAATTACACAACTCATGTGCAGACACAGAACCCCACCCTTAGTTCTACGAGGGCGACGTAAAGGTGGAGGTACGCGAGTGATAAGCTCCCTCGAGCACCTGCCACTGCGGTGCCTATAGAAAAGAGATAAAGCACCAACATCGCGCTGCAAAGATAGAGGGTCAAGTGAACTGGAAAGTAAGAACAGTTTATAAACCTTTTGGCCTTTGACTCGACCCTATCCAGAAGCCGGGTGAAACCAGAGCCCCCCCACAGATATGAGAGCAGTAATCCATACAATGGGCATGATGCTCTTGTATAGTTGACGAACTGTGAAGAGGGAAAAAAGTCTCGCAGTCTAAACAAACTCCCAGTTTCTTTGAGGCGCCTTGGCACCGTTGTGATGTGAGGTTTCCAAGACATTTTTTTGTTATTTTAGGCCAAGGATGTTTATATTTTTCAACAGGAGAGACGAGAGAACGGTCGAAAAGAGATAGGAAATTTAGAAGGTGTTTTAGAGGGGGAGATTGTAAGAAGTTAAGTTTTTAAATAGAATGAATTTCACAAGGTTTCAGACGACCCACCCGGAAGTTTCTATCCAGATCAGCGAGAATAGAATTGGACAAGATTAAGAACGAGAGGCACATTCCAAAATAAAAAGAAGGAGCAGAATGAAATGAGTTGAAGAATGAAGGGTCGAGTCATCGGCAATATGAGTGAATAGAATTAGATGTGCAGGTGAGAAGATCATCAATGAAAAGTAGGAATAAAGTTGGAGATAAAACAGACCCTTGAGGAACACCACTATCGAAGAAAAAGGAAGAAGAAGTCGCCCAATCAACAACAGCCGATATTGTGCGATTGCAAGAAAACTAGACATAAGTAAGCAAAGAGAAGGAGGAAACCCAAAGGAGGGAGCTTAAGAGAGCAGCTGACGCGTGCCAACTACCCGGTCAAAAGCTTTGGAATATGTCAAGAGCCACATGCAAGTCTCCCGTAAGTTCCTAAGCGGGGAAAACATAAATCAGTAAGACATAGGATAAGTATATCGCCAGTACGACCTCGGCGCCGAAAGCCTACTGGCATTCTGAGCATAAAAATGAAGAATGAGAAATACCTCGAAGATATCTAACGATATAGAGTTGAGAAGAGTTTCAAAGATCTTAGATAGAATACAAGTAAGAGCTATAGGACGATAGTTAGAAGGATCAGATCGGCTTTCTTTTTTGGGAATAGGTTGGACATGTGGGTGCTTCAAAACACTGAGGGAAGTGGCTAGTATTGAGACATAAGAGAATATAGTTGAGCGAGGGACCGAAGAGATTAGCCACACTCCCTCAAAACTTCGGGGAGGAATGCATCCGGGCCAGCCCGCCTCC
>JABUQX010027911.1:25000-29886 GCA_015478945.1 Trachelipus rathkii
ATTATATATATTTATATATATATATAATATATATATATAATATAATATTATATACTATAATATATATATATATAATTATTATTTATTTATTTATTCAATTTTTGATTTTATTTATTATTATCCGATTAATTTATTTATAATTAAATAATCGAGCTCATGACTTGTTTGTTTGTTTGTGAAGTATTGCAACTCATCCTGGTTTTTCGTTTGTGTGAGAAATGATTAATCCTCCTGGCTTGATTTGATTGATGATTGATTGATTGATGATTGATTGATGATTGATTTATTTATTATTTATTTCTTATTATTTATTATATTATTTTATTTATTTATTATTTATTATATTATTTATTTATTTATATTATTATTTTATTATATTAATTATTTATTTATTTATAATTTATTTATTATTATTTATTTATTTATGTAGTATTATTATATTATTATTATTTAGTATATTTACTTTATTTATTTATTATTTTTATTTATTTACTTTATTTATGAATTTATTTATTTATTTATTTATTTATTATCTTATTTATTTATTATTTATTTATTTATTTATTTATTTATTATTTATTATTTATGTTATTTATTATTTATCATTTATTTATTATTTATTTATATAATTTATTTATTTTTGAATTTATTATTTAATATTTATTTATTTAATTTATTCTATTATTTATTTATTTATTTAGTATTTGTTTAAATTTAATATTTTTTACTATTTAGTTCACTATTGATTTTTATTTTTTATTTACTTATTTATTTATATTTATAATATACTATCGCTTTATATATTTATATATATTTCTACTGATTGATTATTGTTTAGTCTATTTATTTATTTATTCATTATTTAATTTATTTATTTAATTATTATTTAATTTTTATTTATTATTTATATTTATATTATTATTATTTATTTATCATTATTTATTTATTTTATTTATTATTTATTATTTTTATTTAATTTATTATATTTATTTATATATTATTTATATATATTATTATTTAGTTTATTTATTTATTTATTTATTATTTCTTATTATTCATTATATAATTATTTATTTAGTTTATTAAATTATCTATTTAATTATTTATTTATTTATTTATTTATTTATTATAAAATTTATTATTCATGTAGTCATTTTTAGTCATTCATTCATTTATTCATTTGTACTCATTTCATTCATTATTCATTTTATTCATTTATTCCATTCATTAAATAATTCGTTTATTCAATTTATCATTTATTTTGATTGTTATTTCATTATTTTTTACTTCATTTATTTCATCATTGATATTCATATACTAATTTGCATAATTCATTTATTCAGTTATCATTAATCATTTATTCATTTTATTCATATATTCTTATTTTTACTCATTTATTCATTTCTTTATTTATTTCATTTATTCCTTATTCATTTATTCATTTATTATTATTCATTTATTCATTTATTTCAATATCATTTAATCATTCATTCCATTATAGTATCATTTATTCATTTATTCATTTATCATGTATATTCACTCGAGACTCTCTTTCATTTTTTCATGCGTTCGATTTATTCATTTATTCATTTATCATATATTATTGTATTCATTTAATCCAATATTCATTTATTCATTATTCATTTATTAATTATTCATTTAATTTATTTATTTTATTATTTATATTATTTATTTCATTTATTTTATTTATTTTATTTATTTATATTAATTTATTACTTATTTATTATTATTTATTTAATTTATTATTATTTATTTATTTACTTTAAATTAATTTTATTTAAATTTATTTATTTATTAAATTTATTTTTTATTTTTTAATTTTTTTATTTTTATTTTTATTATAATATTTTTTTATTTTATTTTTTTTTTATTTTTTTATTTTTATTTAATTTAATTTTATTAATTTTATTTATCTTAATTTGATTTTATTTAATTTTATTTTACTTTTATTTTTATTTAATTGTATTTTAATTTATTTTATTTAATTTTATTAATTTTATTTAATTTATTTATTATTATTTAATTTTGATTAATTTTATTTAATTTTTTCTAATTTTATAATTTTATTTAATTTAGTTAATTTATTATTTTATTTAATTCCTTATTAATCTTATTTAATTGATTTTTATTAATTTAATAATTTATCTAATTTAAATTTATTTTATTTAATTTATTTAATTTTATTTAATTTTATCTAATTTTATTTAATTTTATTTATTTTATTTTATTTTATTTTATTTTATTTTATTATATTTTATTTTATTTTATTTTATTCTTATTATTTTATTTATTTATTTATTTTAATTTATTTATATTTATATTTATTTTATTTATTTTATTTATATTTATTTATATTTTATTTTATTTATTTTATTTATTTTATTTCTATTTTTTTATTTATTTATATTATTTATTTTATTTTATTTATATTTTATTTGTATTTTTATTTTATATTTTATTTTACATTTTATTTATTTTATTAAATTTAATTTTATTTTATTTAATTTAATTTAATTAAATTAAATTTAATTTTGAAATTTATCTTATTTTATTTTAATTTTATTTTATTTATTTTATTTTATTTTATTATTGTTTTATTTTGTTTTATTTTATTTTCTTTATTTATTTTATTGTTTTAATATCTTAGATATTTTATTTCTATTTATTTTATTTTAATTTTACTTGTTGATTTATTTTATTAATTTACTTTATTTTATTTTATTTTATTAATTATTGTATTTTATATATTTTATTTTATTTTATTTTATTTATCTTTTATTTATTTTTTATGTTATTTTAATTTTATTTGTATTTTATTTATGTTTATTTATTTTATTTTATTTTAGTTTATTTATTTATTTATTTTTATTTATTTTATTTTATTTTATTTTATTTATTATTCATTTTATTCTTATTTATTTTATTTAATTAATTTAATTTAATTTTAATTATTTAGTTTAAGTTTAATTAAATTTAATTAATTTATTTAATCTAATTTAATTTAATTTAATTAATTAATTAATTTAATTTAATTTTAATTTATTAATTTATTTAATTTTATTTAATTTTATTTAATATTTATTATAATTTTATTTTAATTTTTATTTAATTTATTTAATTTTATTTAATTTTTATTAATTTTATTAATTTTATTTAATTTTATTTATTTTATTAATTTTATTTTTTATTTAATTTTATTAATTTTATTAATTTATTTAATTTTATTAAATTTTATTTAATTTATTTTAATCTTTAATTTATTTATTTAATTTTATTTAAATTTTATTTACTTTATAAAACTTTTATTTAATTTAACTTAATTTTATTTTAATTTATATTAATTTGTTTATGTTATTTTATTTATTTATTGTATATATTTATTTATTTTATTTTATTTATTTTATTTATTTTATTTATTTTATTTATTTTATTTTATTTTATTTTATTTTATTTTATTTATTTTATTTTATTTTATTTTATTTTATTTTAATTTATTTTATTTTATTTTATTTTATTTTATTTTATTTTATTTATTTATTTATTTAAATTATTTTATTAAAATATTTATTGTTTATTTATTTTATGTTATTATTTTATCTTTATTTATTTATTTTATATTTTATTTATTTTATTTTAAAGTTTATTTTATTTAAAACCTATTTTTATTTTTATTTTATTTTCAATTTTATTTTATTTTATTTTATTTTATTTTTATTTATTTATTTAATTTTATATTTATTTTATTTTATTTTATTTTATTTATTATTTATTTATTTTTATTTTATTTTATTTATTATTTTATTTTATTTATTTATTTTGATTTTTTATTTTATTTCTATTATTATTTATTTATTTTCATTTATTTTATTTTTATGATTTTATTTTATTTTATTTATAATTTTAATTTTATCGTTTATTTTATTATTTTATTTTATTTTATTTATTTAATTTATTTTATTTTATTTATTTTATTTATTTTATTTTATTTTATTGTATTTTATATTTATTTCATATTTTATATTTATTCATTATTTATTATTTTTTTTATTTTATTTTATTTTATTCTTATTTGATTTTAGTTTATTTATTTTAATCTTATTTTATTTATTTTATTTTTATCTTTTTTATTATTTTTTTATTTATTTATTTAATTTATGTTATTTTATTTTATTTTATTTTATTTCTTTTGTTTTCTTTATTTTATTTCTATTATATATTATATATTTCAGAATTTTATTTAATTCGATTTATATAATCTAAAATTTTTAGTTATATTTATGTCTATTGTAAACATCCTCTGCTTATTTTCATCTGTTATTTTATTTGGTATTTTATTCTTTGCCTAACTATAATTTATTTTAATTATTTTTTTACTTTAATCCTCAACCCTTCTGACTCTATTAATATTATCATCAGCCTATTCTTGTTCAATGTATTCCCAATATTTATTTTATTTTATTAATTTTATTTCTATTTTATTTTTATTTATTTTATTTTATTTATTCTATTATTATTCATTTTAAATTTATTGTATTTAATTGGTGTCAAAATTAAATAATTAACTTATCGTCATTCCTCAAAATTCCTATTTATTTTATTTTATTTTATTCTATATAGTATCGTTTATTTATTTTATTTTATTTAAGAGAGTTCTATATCAAGTGGTTATTTTATTTGAATTTATTTTATTTATTTTTATTCTATTTTATTTCTGTTTAATTTTATTTTATTTTCATTTAGTTTTTTTATTAATTTATTTATTTATTTCTATTTTATTTCATTATCTTTATTTTATTTTATTTTATTTTATTAATTTGATCTTTAATTTTATATATTTATTTTATAATTTATTTTATATCTCCTTA
>JABUQX010027912.1:0-33913 GCA_015478945.1 Trachelipus rathkii
CCTCAAGCCTGTGTGAAATTTTGGTTAAGGGACACTGTTCCCATTACATGTCAACAGAACCACAAAACAATCCATGTGAATTTTTATTAGGGATCATTTTCCCATTTACAATTTATGAAACCCATTTTTTTTGTATGATAAGTTAGTAAACCTTAAGCCAGTAATCGAAAACTTAATAATTGTGACTACAACTATGTGATATTGCTTATACTTGAATTTTTACAAACTATGTGTGAGAAACTGTTCAAGTTGAAGCTGTGAGAATCTACCTTATAAGTTAACAATTTACCCATATTATTTTTTTGTCATTACTGAAAAAAATGTGTAAAACCTGTTAAGAGGGTTAGTGAGGCCTAACAAAACTTTTGAACTTGTGCCTAAATTGTGTTTTTTTTTATTTGTGCATTACTTTGAACCAGAAACTTAAGCATAGACTAAATCACTTTATATGTGTTATGTGCTTTATTTACACTCATGTATTATTTTTTTTGTATTATTAATCTTTAATTTTTACTAGAATATTTCTTAGTCTTAAGGGGGTTATAATTCAATTGGTGCCAATTGTTTGTTAAAAATAATTGGGGCTCACCCTTGAGGATTTAAGACCCAGCACTACCAATTGTTTGTTAAAAATAATTGGGGCTCACCCTTGAGGATTTAAGACCCAGCACTACCAATTGTTTGTTAAAAATAATTGGGGGCTCACCCAGCACTACCAATTGTTTGTTTAAAATAATTGGAGCTCACCCAGCACTACAATGTAAATAAAATTTCCCATATATATATATTAATATATATATATATATTTTTTTGTTGATATATTAAGTGTACATTTATACCTCATTTAATTATAAGTTATAAACAATACAGGAACTTTTAAATTACACCTACCATTTACTGTTTTCCCTTCATAGGGTTTGCATGTGGTTACCCCTATTTCTTTCTTACACTGGGGTCTTGTGGACATAACTGAAGGAACTTGTGGTCTCTATATTTTTACTTATTGTTGATAATAGAACTATTGTACCCTCTTCTTTCTTACACTGGGGGTCTTGTGGACATCACTGACAGAATTAGTTTGTTCTATATTGTTACCGTCTCTAAATATAATTATCCTACTAGAACTACGCTATTTTTTTTATATAACCATTAGATCACAATTTGTACACTTGCTAACAGCTCTTGGTTGCTTGTGGATCTTTTGGATCTTCAACTATCTAAAAACATACTAAGGTGTGGTTAAACACTCACATTTTTACCCTTACTAATTTTATACTGTTACTAAATTTTCTAACTCTCTCAGTCTTGCATGTGTCTGTCTCTTTGGTTTCCTCTTTCTCTCTGTATTGATTCTCTTGGAGTCATTGCCTGAGTAGTGGTGGAGGCCTGGTGCAGGTGAATTGGAACTTGCATGGCATGTGCATGTGCCTTAACATTTTGATATATATATATATTTTTTTTTGTTTGTGTTGGTTGAAATCAATTGAAACAAAGAGGGTTGTCATAAAGATTTAAAAGTTATAATAAGCAGATGACCTAAATAAAGGTAATTATTTATCGCCTATGGCTAATACACCCATCTTGAGCACCATTATATTATTCTAATAAGCTTATTTTTTTTATTTTTTTTTCATGTGATTTGCTCGCTTGGGGAGATCGTGCTTTGCATATTGTTCAGCTTGACGCATGTGTGTTTGGTTCGGTCTTTGCAGTGGTCGCAGATACACTATCGCATTATCTTGCTTGACGGAAGGATTGAGGTGGCTGATCGAAAAGTGAGTATATGGCAACTACATATTTTTTGTGTACGATTAGGCCGTTATTTATTATAAAACCGCTTTCCTGTGTAACATATGTTTCTCTTTTGTCTCATTGTCCTAATCACTCACTCTCATCAGTCAATGATCATCTTATTAACAATACACAATAACCCTAAAATCCTCCACCCTTATATTGGTAGCAGAGCGTAGTTCTGATGCTGCTGCTCGTGAGATATTGTATTGATAGGTTTAAGATTTGTTTTGAAGTTGTTTGGGCAGTAAAATTTTGGTTTGTTGTTTCTTTGTTGTTGTTTTTTTTGTGATAATCTGAAAATTTTAAACGGGTGACTTACCATCTACCCCGATACCAAAGATGGGGAGAATGTCATCCAGTTGCCACCAAATTTAGAACAAGATCTTAATGCTCTTAGAACAGAGCTTAATGGAGATATAGATCCCACTTCTGAGGTGTTATACACAGATGAAGGGGGAATACAACATGTAATTCCGCAAGTTTCCATCCCGGAAAATGGATTAACTAGAGAGCAATTAGCTCAGCAATATTTACTATCTAATGATCTGATGGATCGGATGGATAGACTAATGAGAATACCCGAATCTAAATTTGCCACACAGGAAAATGGTCAGCATCAGAGACAATCGTCTCCTACCATGGTTTCTCAAGGCCAGCCTACTCAACCATCTTCGGCAGAACTACTTCCATTCCCAATTTCAGACAGAGATTGGTTAAAAGCTATCTATCGTCAGAATCAAGAAATGATAATGGCCTTGACTAAAGTGGTTTTATTACTGGAGAAGAATACTCCTAATTCTAACAGAATGATCCCTGTGGGTAAATACGAGAACGGAGAACTGTTTCCACAATTTTTACAAAGATTCGAGGAATATGCCTCCATAACCTACCCCAGAGCAACAGCTGAGGGGTGGCGAACACACCTAGGAATGTATCTGGAAGGTGATATTAAGAAGGTGTATGATGTCTTAATGAAAAATAACGCGGGTTATATAATTAAAGCTCAACTAAATGAATGGTTTGCTGAATATTTAAGAAAGAAGGTGAAGACTCACCTAAAGAACTTTAATGAGGCAAAAATCCTCCCTCATGAAACAATACCACTTTATTCATTGAGATTGCAAGGTTTAGCAGAAATGGCTTTTCCTGGATCTGATGTCAAAAATATAAAGATGGTCAGGGAAAAATTGGTTGGCAGCCTGCCTATTGATGTACAAGAACAAGTAAATGCTTCTGCAGTGGTGTGCGAAATTGCTATGAGAGGTGTTCCACTTAATTGGGACGGATTAGTGAGACTTATAACTCAGCATTATAAAGGTCACGAACCTGGTGAGGGACAACCTATATATGTACCAACACCACAGAGTGCTGAGAATTTGCCTTCGTCTCCGGAGGTGATTGACCTCACATCAATGCATCCATTCCCATTAACAGGTGTAAACCCTCCAATTATGACACAGGAATATTACTCTCAAAGAGGTATGACCCAGCAACCACAATCGAATTTGGGTTTTGAACCGTATGGACAGCAGATATACTCACCAGTTTATTATGGAAACACTTATCAGGGTAACCCGAGCCCTAATATAACACATTCTTACTCTACCCCTACATTTGCTCAGGTTGCCGCACAACCACCTATACCTCCCGCGCCTATTAATGAATTTCCAAGACCTAGTGCTCCTCACTGTTTCTTCTCCAAAGAAAAATCGTAACTTTCTAAATGCCTCTAAAACGGGGCCCACGCATGCTCCTAACAAAGGAAGGCAACCGGCACACACAAATAAAGTACTTTCTAATTAACGTTCTAATGTATCAGCAAGAGACCATCACCTGCGCCTCCACAGTACCAACACAACCTTGGTGGGCAGGAAACAATCTCTCTTGCAAATATTGTAAGCAGCTTGGACACCCTTGTAAGGATTCGTCCATCATGACCGTATTGGTCACTTTGTGGACGGATATATGAGCGATATCGAGGAGGTGGTTAGTGTTGATGGAGGTTCTTATTCTTCGTTATTCGTATGAGTAAGTGAAGATGGTTTCGTGTGTCGATAGGTCTTTTGTTGCGCTAGTCCGACGAAACTTAGGCAAACAGCGAGCAGAGTGTCGCATCTATTCGTCACGATGTCGCGCGTTGCTGTTTAATTGTTATCTATTTCTGGGAATGAATTTGCTGCGCAAAAGATACATACACTCAAATATATTATTTCTATGGATGTGCTCTGGTGGGGACGGGGGGTCCGGCGAGCGCGGTGCAAGGAGTTCTTCTTCTTAGCTCCGGAAACCAGCATTATATTATTATTAAGGCGGGAAGGCGGGAGGGCAGTGCTTTCATTTGTAGATGTAAGGCTCACTTCTCCGTCCAATGCTTTCAAATCAGGCTGAAGAGCGGGGACATCAGGATATTCCTGTTATTGCATTATTATTCCATCGGCGTGGTGAGTTATTGGGGATAGAGTTTTATAGACGATTCCTCCAAAAGACATAAATGATTCTCCCTGTAAAAGTATGTACTGGACAACTCATAAACAAATTATATCTCTATATATTGGATGTTTCGCGTAATACTTTTGGTTTGCGGCCTTAAGTTATTACACCATCCGTGGGTCCTCAAGGAACCTCTGTCAGAAAACTGACGTCTTATTGTCACAAATACACTCCGGACCGAGTCTCTAATAATAAATAAAATATCTTCTATATCATATATATTCTCTCTAATATTCTCTATCTTCAGCTTGGATTACTATCGATCTTTTTGTAAAATCTCATATCCTATTATTTATAATTGAATAATTTCTTCTCAAACGGAACGTTAGAGCTTTTGTTGATAATGGCTTCTTCTCATGTTTTCACCTCCGGTGAGTTGGAAAGTGTAGTTAGGTATTCCTGTGCTAGAGATATCTTCTATATATTACTATATAACGGTCTTCGTGGCATCGTGACGTTGTTTGTGGTGGAGTGAGTGGTATACTGTTTGAGTTTTGGTAGCGGGTTTCTCTATCTTTATTCTATCTTTCGGGGGGGCGGGGGCGTAGGACAGCTTACTGTGGACACAGGCCAGGAGATTGTTGTGGCATTGGTGGGTCGGAGGTGAAGTGGTGTGGTTCATATGGGTTAGTGTATGAGTTACGGGCTTGTGTGGCGTACTGAGAGACATGAATTGACCCGGTGAGTGTAGGCTGAATAGGAGTGGTGAGATGTGACCGGCGACGCAGTAAGAATAGGGGTGGCGCTTGGTGGCAGTGAGCGAAGAGAGATGAGGGGCGGGGCGAAAAAGAGGTCAGAGGGAACAGTGGCAGGCGCGTAAAGTGTGGCCAAGGAGTAAAAGCCGGATTACGTTCGAATGGGGAAGTGGGAGTGTGGGAGTGTCGAGCTGGCGTGTACAGAGGAAGTTGTTTCCCGAGAGGCGCGCGTGCATCGCAGCTCTTTTGTGGTGGTGCGAGCGGACCTAGTGGAGAGCAGGGGAGCGGGGGGGGGGGCGAGGAGAGTCACTGTTTTCATGACCTGCATTGCTGGTCCGACTGTCCATTATTCACCGCGAATGACGGGGGTGGGGCCGAGTGGGTAGGTTAGCCCATGTTGAGCAATCTAACTTAATGAGACAAGTATGAGAGAGATTGAGGAGCAGTGAAGTGGTGAGGTAGCTTGGGTACATGTGGTTCCTATACTTTAAGGACGGCGACATCATAAGCCATGTCTGACATCAGTGGTTGTGATAGCTGGACTCGAGAAGATTGAGCATTGGAATATACATTATAAAGGGAGATGGACACCCGCGAGACCTTCATTGGGTGAGGCTTTTGACCTGATTCCACCGAGTGCGTGGACCGCAAGAACAAAAGAGTGCGCGTGAAACTCATCCAATTATTGCTCAAGATATCGTCAGCACTGGGAGTCGTGGGGAGATGCAGGGACGGTAGGGATGCACTGTGGCCAGTCTTAAAGGCGAGTTGCTTATGAAGCAGAGTGATTTGAGGCGGGATTGCCGATGTGTGAGAACGGGGGGGTGTAGGGGGGAGAGGATGCGTGCAGGTCAAAGTTCTGAGTGATTGGTCGAAGAGAAGGGTATGTAGGAGAACTGGAGATGGCTGGATGCGATCATTCGATCCAATTCGCGTTGCTGCCCCTTGTATTCTCAGCACCAGGTTTGGTTCGGCCATTGAGAAATGAGGCGTCGGCGAGTGGGAGGGACCGGGGATGCCGTCTTTGAATTGACTACAGAAAATTAATGATTGTCTGTTACAGAAGAGGGCGGGATTGCTGTTCCGCTGGAATGATGGGGGGCTCTAGATTTAACAGAGTAAGCTGATTGTAGTGCTCCCATAGTTGAGAGTCAGATATTGGTTTCGATCTAAGTTGACCTGAGATGTAAAAGGTTTATTATCGTAATGAGAGGAGTGGAGGACGACTAGCGTAGATAAAGTATGCGGGTGCGTTTGTTCGTATCTTAGTTATCCATTATCTTCATTTGGAATTCTAAATGCCCTTGGCGTGGAATAATTGTGGACCATTCTACCTCCAGAGAGCCAGGTGAGATCTGTGGGCTAGCTTAAGTCCGACTCTGCTTTGGAGGAAAAGTTTAGTGTGTGTCTTATCTTTGAGTTATGTTGTGATTGGTTAGGTTGATTGAGGTCGAGGGGGTGACACTTTTGAAAACGGTATATTTATTCTTCAATTCTTATGATAAGGTTCCTTTGTAGTATTTGCATGGGTGAGATGCGGATTGGAAGAGTGGATAAAATCCTCAGAGAGAACGTGTACGTTGTCTCAGGAGAAAAAGTGAGAATGTTGGGAATCATTGAGGGGTGATGTTCAATGAGGCATGAATAGTCGCCCTTGGAGAGATGAAAATTGACTAAGGAATGTAAGAGGATTGTCCAGTACCAAAGAGACTGTCCGGCAGTGTTAGACAGATTAATGGGGTGTTAGTGTCAGCGGTGTGTTACGGGGGCCGCGGACCAGTATCCCTGAATGGTGGGCTGCGGTGATTAGCACAAGCCGTAATTGTTCGAGATGGTGTTGAGGGAGGTGAAATAGAAGTGGGTTGAGATGGTGAGGCGGGAAGCAGTGCCGAGGCGGAGCGCGTGTGAGTAAGATTGTAAGAGACAAACTTCGACTACACAACCTTGCTTAGTATATATCCGGACTCGCTTCAGTCTAATGCAGAATCCCGCACTTGTGGGTTATGGTTATGAGGGACTGGGAGGGTTGGGCAATTGGCTGAGTGGGGTGCTGGAGCCTTTGGCCTGTGAGCCAAGAGGGTACAGGAAAGATTGGAGATGAGCCAAGTGCCGTTCATGTTCTACTGTCTTTCAAAAGCACAGATGGAGACGCAAATGACAGGTACTACAGGAAGGAAAGTAGCCGGCCATGAGTGGGGGGGGGTACGGTTGGCTATAGTAGAGTCTCTAAAGACCCGTGTGTGCTGTTATGAGGAAAGGTCGAAGTGAGTAATATTTACAGACCATCGAAAGCGGAGCATTGTGTGTTCCGTGTCAGAACATGGCCGTATTGATTAAACCGCCTGAGTCGCCCAGGACTTTTAGAGGATTAGAGAGTGAGCCGCTGGATTAATGAATTATGTTAGTGTGGTGCGCAGGCAGAGGAGAAGATAGTGCGATCGGCGAGAGCGAATGTGGGCGGTGGTCTAGAGGTGCCGCATTATGAACTAGAAATTGATGAGGTTTCTATTTTATATCTCTATTGTATCTCCAGAAACTGGTTTATTTATTATATATATATTGTTAGAGTGCGCGTGTTGAGGTGTGTGTGTGTGTGCGCAGGTGTGTGTGTGCGTCATTTGTGATGACGAGATTGCCTTTAGATTAAGTGTAGTAATTGTGGGATGAATTTGATAGCACAGCTAAACTTATCATTCCTATTCTTTAACTGGTAAGAATGCAACGAGAACCTACTTAAACAAGTGTGGACGAGACTAGCGGGTAGAGTAGTTCCCTTCCCCATTTACGATGTGACGAGTTCAGCCTATGCTAATTGAGCAGCTATCAATCTAAGGATGAGTTGTGTTTATTGAAAGTGAGAGGAAGTGCGATGCTTTACTTGGATTTTCCTGATGAGCAAAAGGAGTCTGGTAGTTTGTTTTGTCGCGCGTGGTAACTTCTATATATATTCTTCTTATTCCCGTTTTTACCTAGTCCGTAAGGCCAGGTGTTTTTGGAAGCATATCCCCGTCCAACTCCAATTGAACCTTCGTTATTAGCGGTCATTCATTCGTTAGAACCGGAGTCTTTAAATGAGACTGAATTAGCGGATGATACTATTGATCTTGTGCAAAAACTATTTAACTCTGGTGGGGAGGAGTTGGCTGGTGAATACCTAACACAATTATTTCCTTGAAAAACTTTTCTATGATCATCAATACTCAAGATACTGTAGAGATATTAATGTCTCAAATCATTGATTGTCAGAAAAATGACCCCCTGTTGAGGCGTTTGAAAAGAGCCTTACAAAATAATCAACCTCTTCGAGGTCCCCTTAAACTATTTCGTTATTCTCTAAATTCCTTATCACTCTTAGAGCTGACAATTATACTTCGTAATGATGATCATAGGAATTATAGTGGTATCTTTATTATGCGTGCGTTGGTGATCTATATCCTCTATTATTTGAGGTTTGCTCTTATTATAGACGAGGAAAAGTTATTGCCTCGTATTAGAAAAATCTCTGTATGGTCTTACCCCAAATTAAGACGTATTGTGTGTCTGATGTCGGTGTCACTTATCTTGCCATGGTCTAAAATCGTCCGCCAACATATTTTAATACTCACTCTATTAATTATTTGAGAGAGATTCCTGATATCTTGATGCGCTGCGGATGGCGGTGTGATTGCGAATATTCCGTAGGTTCTCCGGATGGGTATAGATTAGCGAGTGGTTCTTATATATTGATACTACAGCAAAGTTGGGGTGGCCGGCAGATGGTTTATTTTAAGAGTGAGAGACGATCCACTTATTGCTTGACATCTATATTTTCCTTTTCCCTGATGTCGCTGTGCGTAGATTGAGGCTCCGACTATATGTCTATTATATGCGTGATCTTATATCTTGTGTGTGGACGTGCAGGTGGATTGTGGACCATTTATCATGTGTACACTCCCTTATACGCGTCATGCCAATGGATGGTGTGAGCGAGTCAGCGACATTCATTCACTATTTGCCGGGTCATAGTGGTGTAGCGAGAGAGTGCGCTGCCAGAATGGGATTCCTTTTCCCCCCATGTAATTCCTAGACCTATAAATCATTTAAACACACCTGAAACTGGTAGAAACTCCAGCCCGAAGTAATTATATCGGGAGGTCATGACACCCCCGTCCAAAGTTGCCTGTGGACAGAATTTTCGCAAAATATTGGATAAGGTCATAGAATTTTTCAACCATATGTTATTGACCAACTGGTAGCATTAAAAATCCGCTTACCCAGGGGATCTTACTATCAATAAGTTCAAAGAAAGGTACCAAGGTCCTTTTAGAGTAACCATGTCCAATTCTAATGACGTAAATAACGTGGTGGAGCGATGTGAGACAACTGGAACGGAAATACCGAAGTGCATCATGCGCATTGAAACGATGGATCTCGGCCTCCTTTGTAAACTTACAACAGAACACCTATATTTATAAAATTATTAACTAAACCTATAGTTTTGGAAGAAGACTTGTCCGAAGAAATCATTGAAGAATCAATATCGGCAGCCTCTGACATGATTCCAAACACACCAATGATAAATTTTGACGATGACTCAGAGGATGATAATGACTTTTTGGGTTTTCCAGATATCCCGAGTCCAGAATTATTTAATGATGTGGTTTATCATTTAAATCAAAGCGTACTATTAGCTAACTCGTTAAATCAATATTTAGATGAAAATGACCCTAATGGACATCCTCAAGTGGATCAGCTGGATGATAATGTTAGGATCAGTCATGATCAGATGAGTGATATTTCATCTTATTATTTGGGAAACTTATTCCTTACTCCGGAACAACTTACACTGAGTCCATCTTTGATAGAAAACTCTCCAAATGTAACAAATATATCTGCAGAATTAATTCACACTCCTTCTTACATTTCCTATACACCCTTAATAATAACAGATAACAGAGAACTACCTCCGGTACCCAGACAAGTAAGGAGGTTTTCTTTGGAAGGCGGTGTGTCAAGGGACAGTATTACAGATCTCCCTTGTGAGACAAATGTTGAGAGTGTCTATTCCCCATTAAAATTTTTAGAAACTGTTACTACTCCATCGCCGAGAACTGAAATGCCAAAATTAATATTTTCCCCTAGTTGTGATGAAGAATTGGAACCATCCACTCTTACGGAACAAACAATTAAAGAATTTTTAGGATTGGAAAGGTCTCCTGAAGTCGTTCCGGGGCTCTCCCAAACTACCTTTAGTAGTAAAAAGAAAGTAGTGCACTGGGCACCTGAAGCGATGGCTTTGCCAATTCCTGCTAATGGATATGATCAAACTATAGAAGAAAGGGATTTTTTGGAACCAGTTGCTGCTCGTACGCGAAAGAGATCAACTGCAATAGAACTAGGTGAACCTTGGGTCCAGACCCGCATCTTGGAAAGGCGTAGGAGGACCAATCAAGATGGTGAAGTAATCTCAGATAACCAATCAAAATAGATGGAACATAAATCCACAGATGTATATTGATAATTTATTTAATTTAGGAAACTAGCTTAACTTGTATTAGGTTAGATTAGTATATTTATGTGTACCTAACATTTTTGTAAATTTATATTTTTCTTAATAAATATCCCCTTTTGTTTGTCTTTATATTTTTATTTCTATAAATTTTTTTTGAATAAATATTTAAGCAGAATAAATAAATACTCACGTATGTAATAAAGCAGTAAAACCGTGGAAAGTGTCAACGACGTGAGAAATTAATGAATGCAGAATGAAGACAGGAAAATTATCTATGTGAACATCAACTATGTGTACATTAACAATAATACTATGTGAAAACTTTGGGACCAATACTTATGTAAGCACCACCTACTACATGTCAGAAACCACTCTACCCTTGAAAAAGGAGGAAAATTCTGAGATTAATACAACAAATTACCCTTGGAATTGTACATTCTTGTTGTGTTGAGGTTTATGTTGGGTATTTTTTTGTTTGTGTGATGTGTTTGGGGTTTTAGGTTTGTTATATGGTTCATTGGTTGTTGATGATTTTGCCACATCCCCTTCTATCCGTCATGTTCGACGGGTGGGGAGGACCATTGTAGAGATTTATTATGAGCTTTGTTGTTGTTGGAATGTCTTTTTATTGTTTACTGTCTCTAATTCCCCTTTTTCAGTAATAACTCTCTAAAACATCCATCATATAGATACTGATGGTCGCGTGCGAGGATGCACCTTTTTATAATTAGCAGATTTTTGTCATCAACATTGATGTCTTACCTTTTTATGATACTGGTAAGTTAACAATTTTTGGGAACTATAGCACTTATTATTGAGACAATAAAACGAAATTAATGGATGACAGAGAAAACAGGTCGTATTTTTAATCATTTTGTGTACATTTCTTGTTCTAGGCTTGAATGGTTTCCAATGACTTGTGTTGGTCGACCGTCTTGGTTCGCCTTTTCTCTGATTAAGTTATAAAACCTTAACGAATGTTAAGGTAGGAACCTTTTTGTAATTATGTAGTTATTTGGTAGTTTATGTAGTAAGTAATGTTAATTTAATGAGTAACTATCTTTGATTTTTTTTAAAAGGAATTTTTTGGAATTTAATAATTTGAATATAACACTTAATACACAATATACATCTATGTTAGATTATAATCTTTCATATTTGTATATACAGGTTGCAGGTTGGGGACATATTCTCCTATTACAACACAAACAGAACCTTTCAAGAACCCGTGTTAAATTCAGGTTGGGGACATCTTTTCTACTACAAAACCCTCAAGCCTGTGTGAAATTTTGGTTAAGGGACACTGTTCCCATTACATGTCAACAGAACCACAAAACAATCCATGTGAATTTTTATTAGGGATCATTTTCCCATTTACAATTTATGAAACCCATTTTTTTGTATGATAAGTTAGTAAACCTTCAGCCAGTAATCGAAAACTTAATAACTTAACTATTGTGACTACAACTATGTTGATATTGCTTATACTTGAAATTTTACAAACTATGTGTGATAAACTGTTTAAGTTGAAACTGTAAGAATCTACCTTATATGTGAACAATTATGATAAACATTAAACATTTCTTGGTTATATGAGAATAGGGTGTAATTTTGTATAATCGTGAAAACATAATTTTGCCTAACAAAACTTTTGAACTTGTGCCTAAATTGTGTTTTTTTTTATTTGTGCATTACTTTGAACCAGAAACTTAAGCATAGACTAAATCACTTTATATGTGTTATGTGCTTTATTTACACTCATGTATTATTTTTTTTGTATTATTAATCTTTAATTTTTACTAGAATATTTCTTAGTCTTAAGGGGGTTATAATTCAATTGGTGCCAATTGTTTGTTAAAAATAATTGGGGCTCACCCTTGAGGATTTAAGACCCAGCACTACCAATTGTTTGTTAAAATAATTGGGGCTCACCCTTGGGATGGTGTTGAGGAGGGACGCGCAGGCAATTATCTCTATATTGGTGGTTTGTTATAAATTGTCTCTATCGGTCCATCACTATCTTAATGGGTTTGTTATTTTGGAGGCTGCGAGCGCGGCAGTCTACTACAATGGGTAAGAGTGAAGAGTTTCTCTCTATATTATATTAGGTATTAGATTTTTATATATTATTATATGGGGTTTTAGTGTGTATTGTTGATAGAAATAATTTTTTCAATTGCGAGTTTATTATAGTTATTCAATACAGGAACTTTTAAATTACACCTACTTCTATTTTACATTGTGTTCACTTATTGCGAGTGTGGTGTGAGCGCGCACTTATTTTCTTACTATCTGTGTGTGGTGGAGACAACTGAGAATTAGGTGTGCGCGGTGAGTGGAGTTGTGTGAGCTGGTAGTGGTGTGTTCATATAGAGAGCGTGGATGCTTTTTTTCTTATCTATCTTGAGGTTGTGTGAGCGATTCTTATCTTGCAGAGAGTTAGGATTGTGTGTGCGTTAGTTGAGTGCGGGGCTGAGCTGGAGAGTGAGCGGGTTCTCTATGTGTGGTGTGTGTGGTGTGAGTACAATTTGTTATATCTTATATTGTGTTGAGTACTGTGCGTGAGAGCGATCTTCTTGTTCGTTGTAGAGATTTTGGGGTCTTCGCAGAGCAGTGCTAAACTATAGTGTGTGTTAGAGGCGTGCATATTTTCCTTTATCTTAGTGTTTAATACTGTGTGTGAGCGTTATTATTGTGATTATCATCATTTTCAGTCTTAGTCTTGCATGTGTCTGTCTCTTTGGTTTCCTCTTTTCATCTGTCTTTTATTCTGTGTGAGGAATCAGTGAAGTTAGTGTGGAGGCCCGTGCAGGTGAATCTGGAACTCTATGGCATTTCTATTCGTGCTATTAGCTTATTTGGATAGTAGTAGGTAGTAGTGAGGTGAGGTTGGGGGTAGTGTTTGTGTGTGTGGTTTTGTGTTGTTGTCAATTTGAAACAAGAGTTTTCTATTGATTATTCATAAGCAGATGAACCTAAATAAAGGTAATATTTAATTCGCTCCTTATTGGCTAATTACTTATTACATTCTGCTTCACTCATTATATTCTAGTATATCTATTTATATTTAGTTTTCATGTGGGAGGTTCTCTTGGAGAGTCCGGGTGGCGTTAGCCTATTGTTAGGGGTCTTATCTGCATGTGTGTGTTGTTGCGGGGGTTCCTTTGCAAGTGGTGCGCGAGATGACCTCTTTCTATTTCGGGTGCTGTGAGCGATTAGTGCTTTGTATGTATAGGTGGCGAGAGCGACGAGAGTGAGTTGTTTTTTTTGGCTTGTGATTGTAAGAATTGGCGTTATTATATATTATCTCTCTCTCTTACCTTTTACTCTTGTCTCTTGTCCTTTCTCTTCTTTCTCTATTCTTATCGAGAGTGATCTTCTATATCAGTGAGCTATTCGAGTATATACCCTAAATCCTCACCCTTTATATATTTATTTATGTAGTAGTTATAGTATATAATAGGTTAGAGTATAGTATAGAGTATTGTTAGTTAGTAGTAGTGTATTAAATTATTTATATTATAGGGGTTATTAGGAGTAGGGTAGTGAGTGTATGATGATTTATATGGTATGTGAGTGCTATGTCATTCATCTCGTTTTTATATCTGTCTGTTAGTAGATATTATTCGATTATTCTCTTTATTATTTCTCTATTGCGCAAGTGTTATTTACAATGGCGGCTCGCGCGTGTTTAGTATATTATCTGTGATTATATTGTATAGTTCATACTATTGATCATTGTGAGTGAGTATTATACGAGTGAGAGTGTGAGAGTATTAGTGAGTTATTAAATAATCTTATATATATATAATTTTTGCCTGAGACTTTAGTAGTAGTTGTAGAGCGTAGTTTGAATTTTATCGTAAGTTGAGATATTGTGGAATGTCAGATGTATATTATTTGATAGGTATTTACTGACATACTGAGAGAAGAGTTATTCAGACATGCAGAGTAGTTCTTGTTGCTGTGCGTATATATTACTCTTTGCGAGCACAGGTGCATTTTCTAGCTGCGTACTTTCTCTCTATATCTCTATCTCTTCATTACACGTATTTCCTTTTGAGAGCGAGTTGTCGAGTGGATTTATTCTCTATAACATTACTTTTCGGTCTTAACGAGTGTTTGAGCGCTGAGTGAGACTTTATTGTGTAGAGTAGAAGCCAGAGGCTCTTTTATTTCTTCGTGAGTTATATTACTACTATACTTTGGTGAACCTTTATTCACTGTATCTGGCGTGTATCTTGTAGTCGTGTGCGAGCACGGAGTGAGCAGGAGAGCGTGAGTCTGTCTAGAGCGGATATCTGAGTTGTGTGAAGTATGAGAAACGTTATTCTTATATTATATGGATGTGAGCGTATTATTACTGATAGTGTTTCGTTGCGAGTTTGGAAATATTTCCTTAATATTATCTTATATATATATCTATATTTATAATAATGTATCTGTGTGAAATTAGATTAAGTAAGTATTGAGTTCTTTTGTGAGTGCTTATGCTCTTTTGCGGGGTGAGTCATGTGTATTGTGACGTGTAGAGGGCTTGGTGTGTTCTCTACGTCTTTTTTTATTTATTAACCTCCTCCAAGTGATGTATATCACGAGATGAACTGAGTGTGTACTGTCCGTGTGTGAGTTCAGCGTGTTTTTGATATTATCTATTATATATTCCTCCACTATTATATTATTGACTTATTCTTTCATCAATGTACGCTTATCTTATATGAATATATAGGATAGATTTTATTCTTAATATTTATATTATATTATGCTGTATCTATATATAATTATCTATATATTTATCTCTTCAAATCGGAGAGTCGCGTGCATTTAGTATCTCTTTCTGATCGTGTATATCTCTTATGTGCGCGAAAATTGAGATTTCTGCCACTTATTTGCGTCTCATATATATTAGTCAGACACGAGATATTTGAGAAATCTCTCTTATAATATCTCGACGGAAGTGAGTTTATGCTTTCAACCAGTTTTCAACTTTCATTATTTTAATTTTTTTTTCTATGCATTATTTATTTATCTATATTTTACATATTTTTTAAGAATATAGAACTTTTATTTCTTCTATATCCTATGCTCGTACTGAGTCTCTATTATGTGAGATGAAAGGGACTGCAAGTTATTTTGACGTAACGAAGATATCTTTATTGAACTAGGTACTGAGTAATATTATTGTGTTTACTTTTTTCGGTTCACTATCGTTTCGGTTATAGTGTACGGAGTTTGCGAGCATTATTATTCTTAGGACAATTCGTTGTATTATAGTGCTAGACATCGCGGAGAGGTGTTGCCGCAAACAGTCAGAGAAGAGAGGTGTGGGAGAGAGAGTGTTGCGCAGAGAGCAGTGATGAAGAGATGAGCGAGTGGGAGCGCAACTTAACAGTGTTATATTATGTGTTCTTCAGTGTACTGTCGGTAGGAGTTCGCTTAATGCACGAATCTTATGTGTGTGCGATAATATGTGAAACCGAGTGCGCGCTCTGATGACTTCTAAGAGTGCTGAGCGTGCGTGAGTGCCGCTGTTGTTCGTATTCTATTTATTGTCACGTGATGTATCTCGTGAGTGAGCTGTCGCTATTCTCTTGTGAGAGAGTTGTTCGTTTTCTCTTCTCTCAGATTTGACATTGGCATGCGTCATTATTTTGTGTTATTAGCTGTAGATGAGTGTTCATCTGTTTGTGAGTATTTTCTTTTCGGGCGTGTGGTGGGTGTGAGTGAGTAGAGTGTGAGTGAGCGTTTTTGGTTTCTATATACTTTTTATTCTGATCTTTCGATCTTTCGTGTGCTGAGTGTGAGTTCTGAGTTATTTATTATGAAATAGACTCAATGCAAAAATGTTCTTAGCGTGTGGACGTTATTTCCGGAGGTGTTGGACGTTCTAATTAGTTAACCTGTGTTTCATTTCGTGTGTCACATATATCATTATTCTTGTCTTGTAAGGTAAGTTCTATATTAGATTTCTTAGAGTCTTCCATTAAGAGTTCCGTAGCTACACAGCAAGCTAGAGGCTGTGTGTGTCTATAGGAGTTTACAATGACACTATTATTATATTGCTATCTCTGCTGGCAAATCAAATGACGAGAAGAGAGAGAGTAGGGAGGAGTTTTGTGCGTGAAGTACAGTTGTCAATTGCTCTGCATGCGAGTGTGTCCTAGTGTATTGTGTTTCTATCAGAGAACCGAAGAAACAAGATTTTGAGTGTGATGTGTAGAGCTTCGGTCCATATCTCTTATACAGATCTTTTGTGTGCTGAGAGAGAGGACAGCGTAGTGAGGCTGCGTTTATCTGTGGCTGAGTGTCCTGAGCGCGCGTTCGATTAAAGAGATGTGCGAGAGAGTAGTTTTTGGATGATTGGAGGTCGCGTGGACGAGAGGAGACTGAGTGAGAGTTTTTTTTTTTCTTATATTCTTACTGATCTATATGAATGGGAGATGTTTGAAGTGTGAGGTGAGAGAGTGAACTTATATTTGTCTGTGCATGAAATGCACGACGAGTGAAGAGTGTTTTTTCTATATTTTTTTATAACATAGTCTGACTTGTACTCAACAGAACAGTGACAATTGTAAGCGCGAGATTCCTGCAAAGAGAAAGTGTTGTGTGGAGGTAGAGAGCGTGCGCGCATAGCAGATATTCTATTCTACATGAAAACCCAAAGGTTTTATAAAATATTAATTAATCTCCATTTAATAAAATTGAAGAGCAGAGAAAGATGTTAAAACTGAAGGCTTTAACAGAAGAACGATAATAGGAATCCAAACCATTCAAATGCTGAGAGAGAGATATATATTTCTACTTCTTATTTATATTCTTCTTCTCCAGTGGTAGAGACTGGGTTGTGTGAGTACGAATGGAGCGTTCTGTCCATTCTTCTATCTATTATGTGACTTATTATTCTTATATTTTATTATATTATCTTCTTTCCAAAAGAGTTATTCAATTATTTATATTTATTGTGCTTTGCGGATTATTCCGGTAAGTTTGGTCAGTTATCTATAATCGATCTTATTTATTAAGTCATAGACTATATAATAAATAGTTTCTAGTGAGAGAGTTTTTCTATATATATTATATTATTCTTATTATTATTATAGGTGCTTGACGGTTTATTATAGAGTAGGTTGGGTGTGAAGGGTTCCCAACAATAACGCAGACGCTGGTGCAGGGAAGAATTTGCGGATTGTGGTAGGAAAGTCAGGGAAGAGTCAGGGACACATCCATTATTATTTCTTTAGTGGTAGATCTCTTCTATATTATTCCTTCTTTATATGCGATGGTGTTGCGTGTAATATTTATGGAAGTGAGAGGAGGGTGGACAGAATATGTTGTAAATGTTTTGGTATGGGACTCTGGTATAATGTACCGGAGGTATATCTATATTCTATTCTTTCATTAATATTATATTAGTATATTATATTTATTTCAAAGTGCCCAAGTGAGGGTGTTATTATTTATTATTATTTATTACTTGAGTGGAAGCAGCAGGGAATTTATTATATCTTTTATATATTCTTAGTAGGAAAGAGGGTTTTGGTTCAAAACATGTTACAGCGCAACTCAAACAAATCATACTAAGACTAAGACTGAATATCAATCATAATTCTCTCACGTAGTACAATCTGGCATTCCATCTAAATTCTCTAACAAAGCAATATAATGAACGAGGGAGAAAAATGACTATAATAACCATACATATAAAGTTCCTCTTCAATCACTTAACAAAATGAAAGAAACGAAGGGGGATTTTCAACCCCTTTACATCCGCCCCACTAAATCTAGAACTTCCCACCCTGGATTAATTTAAAAGTGTTATTCCAAAATTGGATCATTACATTATTAACAATGACCAGGGGAGAGTTCGAAATAGTGCGAGGTGTCTAAGGCTCTCGAACGAAATGAAACTATAGAAGTATCCAAGTATGGGACACTAAAAAAGGGGAACCACAGATCATTTTAGTACAGAGTCATGAAGATGGTTAGTAACAACTATAATTTACAAAAAAATTGCCATGCAGACTCTTTACGGACATTTTGCCCAAATATTCATCTTTTTCACAAGAACAAGCGTTTTCACTATTAAAGTTATACACTGAGAAAATCACTCGACTTTTAATAAAAAAAACATATGTCTGCGTTTTATGGCGGGTGGTGTGGGATAAATGAGACACTAGGTCCTCACACCACAACGAATCTGAAAAACTTAACCGCATTAGTTCAGGTTTTTAGTTATGTACAAAATAAATCTGCATCTGCAAGAAACTTTTGATTAAATATATAAATATATATTAGTAAATAAACTTTATAAAATTCATAGAAAAATTAAATATATCATAGGGCATATTTTCAAATTTAGGCTATAAAGATACTAGACACAATTAAGTATTCTGCAGAACAATTACCATATTTTTCCTATCTAAAGATAAGCCATTCAAATCGAATGACTTATATATGCAGGGCCTATATAAAAATAATTATTCATTAGGCAATAATAATGCATTTCAGTATTTTTGATTTATTTATATCCCAAGTCCCCCCTTCCCTCCGGATTCCCAAAAAAACCCAGAAGATAGGAAGAGAACAAGAAAAAGAGATAGAAAAGGAATTGAGTAAGAGATATGCCAAAGATATTTTAGCGGCAAAATATTTATTCGATTATATAAGATATAATATAATCACAGAAATCCTCTTCAATGTTAAGAGCACCATGGAAAGGAAGTTAGATCCCGATATCGAGAAGATGGGGAGGTTAAGGTCTTTGGGTCTACCGATATTGGTTCTATTTTTGAACCTATTCTATGTACTAACTGCATAGTAGACATATAAGGCATCAGGCCATTTTCTCTCAAGGCAACAGCTCCTAACACTATTAATTCAGGTAGGAATTCTGAAGGTAGTAAAACAAAAACGATTGGTTTTGTGACAAAATTAGTTTTAGGGAAAAATAATTTCATTTTTATATAATGATCAACGGGTATTGTCTGATTACGATGTAATCCCGTAATTTCTTTAATTCCTAAGTCAATGGACGGGAGCAATTTTACGTCTTTAAAACAATTTGAAACAAATTCTTTACTTATCAAGCTAGTTCCAGCTCCGCTGTCAACAAAGCAACTATAGTAGTTATGACTATTTGGATTAACAGCGACGGGAACTATCAAAGAACCAGGTTTTCCTTTATCGCAATCAACTTGCACTACACGCAATCTTGATTCAAGTATCGGTACTGGGGCTGAATTTGAGATAGGTTTATCGTCTACATTGTACCAAGGGTTATTTACTGGATTTTTTTTATTGAAATGAAAGAAAATTTCTATGGGAATGAAAGAAATTTCTATGACAATGAAAGAAATTTCTATCCAAATGAAAGAAATTTTCTATCGAAAGAAAAAAAATTTCTATCGAAATGAAAGAAAATTGCAATCGAAATGATATCTGTTTTAAAGAATTGGATGAAGAAACAGTAACTCATTTCATAGAGTCGCACATGGAGGATCTTATTGATAGCGATCTCCCCAATTTAGTTTACTAAAAAGCTTGCAAAGTTGAAGATGATAATGAGAACGCACAATGGCTTTCATGACTATTAACGGATTCATTTATACTTGTGCACTATGATTAATGACATTTAATAGACACAGACTTTCCGTACTACTATCAATTCTTTTACACTAAGAACATGAGGAACTGATATTCATTTGATATTGGTCTCTCCTCCTGTTTCTTTAACTTCTGAGGAGTCAAATTTGATAATTTTCTCAACAGAGTTATTATTCTCTATGTGTGTAAACTGCTTAGGTTCTCCACTGGTGTAGGTATTACCATGGGAGTTTTACGGTCGACCAATTGTTCTGGTAGATAAGATTTTTCAACATTACCCAGACATTTTTACCTTCCAAATGCGACAGACCACACCATTCACAAGAAATTTCACAATTTTAATATTGAGGACGAGGAGGCAATGAATGGGAACTATCACTAGAAAAGCATACGTATCATTTATCTCGTCTTGTTTGGGCTTTATTTAAACAATTCACTCAGGATGCAATTCTTACAAAAACAAGCAAACATACTGGAGCTACGACTACTTCTGAAGGGAAACAAAGAGTCGGACGGTTACTACATTCCAGCTATTTGATATGCAACGCATTTTGTTTACAATAACTAACAAATACGCGAGTATTTGTAGCATTCATTTAAACTATGGCCCACCTTGTTGCAATAATCACACACTGTGTCATAACCATCAACGTTCATACTTCGTGGAACATTTGTACAATAAGACCTGTCACAACCAAAGTTGAATTAGCAATTCAACGAACTGCACATTGTTGCATTCTTAATTTTTTATTTAGAGTAATATTTACTCTTCTCTGACTTAAGAGAAGAGCTACGTTGATATCTAGCGGAATAGATATTATTCCTACTGTTTCCAATTAGATGGTTAGGATATTTAGCACATAACTGAATTTGTGTATCCTTTAAGCTTAAAGTTAACGATTTAAAAGATTTGTTATTTCTTTATGATACTTAATTGATACTGCAATTTCTGGGCAGATGAATCAGTATACTGAGGGTTATGAGTAGTATACAAGGGAACATTATTATGTCTAGGGATTTCTTGAAAAACTAGGAAGCTTTAGGGGATTTTAATAATGCTTTTTATTCGGGCTTTATGAAACATTGATATCATGTCGTAATAGCTTTATTCCCCTAGTGTCTTCTCAGGCAAATAGTATACCGGGATACGATCAACGACTGGGGAATAATATACATTACCTTTCTTGGTTGTGCATTTTTTTTTAAAAAAATTTTATTTATTTCTTTATCTGTTCAAGGTTTTTGATATGTCCTTTTGGGATCGGCAGGTCCTCTGGTTATTAAGTATCAATATCAGCCAATATTTTTATTAATTATTTAAAGGGAAAAAACAAAGGACAATATTTAGATATTTTCTCGAACTGTGGAATTTTAACATTCATACAGAAACCATGGTTGCAGAAAATCCAAGAAGACGAAGAGTGTGAACCAGTCACAACCTACGCACTCAAAAAATGCAACGCAGCGAGCAAGAACACAACGGTCCCTGTTCGGCGCATTTAATGAGCTATTGTAAGGGAGAGTAATTCCCAGGATCACAATATTTTGTAGAGATGGTCTAAGAAATAGCGGATGACCCTTATAGCTACGGAATGTTACTTCCCCTTAGATATATATATATATGTAACATATAGATATTTATATATATATATATACAAGAATTAAGAATTAATATCGAGAAACTAATCTAGAAAAGGAAATCCTACTGATACTAAGATATATTTAAATATTTAAATTTAAGAATTTTTCTATGAAGATATTTTCAAGTCAGGTAACAAATAAATAGGTATTTACCTGACTCATAAACTAAGAAAAGAGCAGAGGAGCAGCAGATATTCTTTCTTCGCAAAAACCCCTCTTCTCACCGGACAATGCGTTTCGCCTACGGGTATTTGTCTCAGGAACCTAGCCTCTCATCACACACAACTCACTCTATGTAGACATTTCCGAGGTGAGCGGTTTCATCCAAACAATTACTTTCGTCTTAACATTTATACCCTATGAAATGGACTTAGAAGGGGGTTAAATAACACCCTGGTTAGTTTTAATTTTTTAATTAATTAGCGCGGCGTGGGTGACGTGGACCTCTTTAGGTATAACTTGGTCTCCGGACTCTCCCCCAAAAAAAAACTTTTTTGGAAATTTTTTTTTTTGTAAATCACCGCCCTACTATGGTCGGGCATAAGCACACAAAAAAATAATATGTAATTCTACATAATAAAAGTTTTAATTAAAGTTTGAAAATAACGCCGAGTCAGCCTGAACGTGGAGGGGAGAAGCGGACCACCATTGAGGGTGACTCGGACCATCTGTTAAATTCGTCTTTTTCTGTATAATTTCAATTTTATATTTTAAATTTTTACTTAATATAATAATTATTTATCATATTAAAATTCGTAAAGTAATAAAAATTCAATAATGAATAAATAAAATATCGAATATAAATAAATTGGTCCGATTCACCCTTCTCCGCACAAAAATTTTGACACTTTTTTGAACTCGTTTTTTTTATTAAAATTTCATTTTTTAAAAAAAATTTCACTTAATATAAGTAACCTTTTTATTACATTTAAATTATTATACGTAATAAAAATGTCCATAATAATACGTAAAATACGAAAAAACAATGGTGGTCCGAGCCACCCCCCATCAATTTTTACGGGGGTGAATCGGACCAAGTTAAGGCCCCGTTTTTTTTTGCCACTAAAATACTGCTTGGATCAAAAAATTACTTTGCCAGTTTAAAATGTATACATACTCGAATGTGTATCCACTGAAAAATAATTAAAACTCGATCCACAATTTTTCAATTTTATAACGAAGTTAAAAAAAATTCACATTTTTCAAAGTGAAGTTCTATTGAAGGAAATTTTGTACGCTAATTTCTAACATTTTTTTAAAATAATAAAAACTTTCTAGAATTAAATATGATCTAAATAAAACTTGTATAACTACCCGTGGCTATAAAATGAGCGAAATTTTTTTTTTTTTTTTATTATTTTTTATTATTGTAGAATATAAATCACCCCTCCTTAAGAGGCGGGCCCGGTCACCCCGCCCGACGGATATATTATCTACAAAACTTTTGTACACTTTACACTTACACTAAATTCATAAATCTTCACACAATACAATTATACAAATATACATCGAACTACACCCTAGTTTAATATGAAACCGAGGTGGTTGTTAATTTTGTTAAGATATTTAACAATGATATGAACAGTTCGAGAACAAGGGAGTAAATGGGAAAATATATAATAATTATTTACAAACATATTATACGAACAATATTAATAACCTTTTTCATTTTTCTATCATTATTTTAATTATGATTTTTTATCATTTAATATATTATTCTTAAATATATATTATATTAGTATTACTTAACTTTTTCCATGTTTCTTTTTATTCAATTTCAAACTTTTCAAGTTCACAACTATATTAACATAAAACCACGAGATGGGAAGTATTTGTAATTTCCGGGATAAGTTCAACGTTTTTGGGTAACAAAATCCTCAACAGAGGAATTATAGTTAAGAAGCCTCTTCACAATGAAGCTTAGCAAAAGGGAACAGCATTAGAATTCTAGCGACTAGAGAAAGCTCACAAAAAGAAGCCTAGGAGAACTTTCATCACCAATGAAGTCCTGCATTTAGGATAGCCATGCAATAGAACAGCCATGTGATAGAACAGCCATGCGATAGAACTGTGCAATAGAACCCTGGGATAGAACCCTGGGGAAAACATAAAACAAATGAGTTATGCTTTCACTAGTTTTCACTTTCATTATTTTTAATTAGTTATTTTATTCAATATGAATTATAAATTTAATCTTTAATTTTATCTTTTTAAGTAGAACTTACCCTGGACTGGTAAGCCGTACTGGGAGGGGCTCTATTTATAAGAAGGGAACTGCAGGATTGAAACTGGGAACGAAGATACAGCGCGGGAGCAACTGGAATATTGGGAACTCGAATTATTTATTTATTAGACTATTTAATATCCTTTTTGGTATAGTAGTGAATTTGAGGGTTTTGTTATTATTATTATTGTTATGTCATTTTTTAATTAATTTTTCATTATTTTAGTGTTAGGAGATTTTTCCAATATTTCATGATTCTGTTTCTTTGTAAATTTAAAGTATAGGGTATTATATTAGCGAGACAGTCGCGATAGGGATCCTGTGTGACCCTAATTAAAATATTGAGAGCGCTGATGGAGTGAGCGGCAAGCAGTGTAAAGAAATAGAGAAGGAGTCCAAGGAAATTCAAGTTTCCACCCCTTTGGGTAAGTGTGATGCTAGTGGACGCGCTGTATGTAGGAGTTAGGTTAGATAATGGGGCTAATGAGTGTTCTTGTCTGTTGCAGGTGGAACCATTACGGGACTTTACTTAATTAACTGATACGGGATTCTTGAACTTACCAGGGAACAATTAACTGTTACGAGATCCAACAACTATTGAGCGATTTCTCAGGAAGATCATTAGGGGCTTCTTCTAAAATTAGTGAAGGAAGCTCGCGAACGAAGAACTTTTCCAAATATCGGAAGCACGAGTGCGTGCATTAGCGCCTAGCTTCCGCGGAGATTGCCCGCGGAATTGGCAACTTTGACATTTGCCCCACAATTGGCAACGAGAATAAAGCAGAGTTATATCGAACGCTGCCATTTAACAGAGTATACCGGCAATATCGCAGTGGGTCGTGCACCATAGGGGACGCTTTGGGTGGGCATTGCAGGGGTATCACTGGCACTCCCATATTCCTTTTTATATTATTCGTTATTGCTCTTTTAGCGTATGATTCTCCGCAAATTGGCGGCTCTTATTTTGAAGTTGACATCTGTTAGTGAATTGGAATTATAGTCTTAAATTGTAGTTGTTTCTTTTTTTTCCCCAGTAGTGTTGAGGTCTGGTCAAAAGGCCCTTGTCAATCAAGGCAACAAAATAGAGGTGTTCATTTTAGCGACTTACCGTGTTAGTAAACTAACCGGGTTCCACCGCCTGGAAAACCATAAAAGAGTTGCCCTTGCCCAGGGAGACAGGCACAGCCGGCTGGGTGAATTCACTGAGTCAGTGGCCCCGGTCCGGACGTTTAGGGTCACGGGAACATCCCCGAAGGGTTGCCCTTGCCAAGGGAGACGGGCGCGGTCGAGCGAAGTCGGGCCGGAGACGACCCACGTCCAGTTCATCGGAGTCGGGAACGGACGGGAAGGGAAATCCACGTAGCAGCTTCACTCCCTTAAGGAATCGGGAACGGGCTGAAACCTCGTCCGTTTTTCAAAGAATCGGCGCTGGAAAAAAATCCACGCGAGGTCTTAACTCGCGTTACGGGATCAAAGTCGGGAAAACGGGAGAGGGTGGGAACAGGTTAATCTGTCAAGGGTTGGTGTCAGACGGGAGCATAGTCACCGCGGGGCCAACAAACATAATCCGATACTATATCAGATCGAACCAGTGATAGCTGTAGCGGGTGGCGGGAGTATCACGTTGGAGCTTCACCAACGAATTGACGGGAGGCTTAGAACCCCTCCGCCTCGCTATCCGCGGCAGCTGCGAAGGTTGCTTTGTCGGATTCGCCACATAGTAATTTTTCTGGCATCCCCAGCGGGATTATTGTTCGATGGCGCGGGTCGTGTTGGGTGGCTCGGGCGGGACCGTTAAGCCTTTTGGCGTGCAGTGGAGGAGTATCGTACCTCACCCTTTTTGGGGGGACTCGTGGTTGCGTCCTGAGATGCCTTCTTCGGACGTATTGGGTCTCGTTCAGGAAGTGATGGACGGGATTTGGGCTAGGCTGGATAAGGGAGGGTTTGAGTTCAACCATTTGGTTAGGATAGGTGAGGAAGTCGTCGAGGTTGGCATGCGGATAGAGCAGGAACTCGACCGAAGAAGGGCCGGAGCAATGGAGAGAAGGGAACGCGCTGAAGCTGTCCAGACGGCACTTAGGCAGCAGAATTGGCTTTCGAACATTATGGTCCGGCATGTTGTCCAGAAGGATGCGTGTTTTCAGGTGTCAACCATGGAGGGGGATGTTGAAACGGTTGAACAAAGGGAAGTCGGTGTTCAAACTCCAGTCATGGAAGAGGGTAGGAGGACGATTGAGCGGAGGGAGGCAAGTACCCAGATAGCGGAAGTGAACGATGATCTGGACTGCATTAACCAAAGGGGTGTCAGTGTTCAGACTTTAACCAGGGAGGAAGTTAGGGAGATGGTTGAGCGAGCGGACGCGAGCACTCAAGTGACGGATTCAGATGATGATCCGGACGAGATCGAACTGAGCGAAATGGCTACGCAGGTGGAGAAGCCATGGAGGGAATTGGAGTTGACTGCTCAGCTTCGCGAAATTGAACAAAGGGAAGTGGGAATTCAGGTAATTTGGGGGGATGAGAGTGTGAAGATGTCGCGAGTGTTGGTTGAAAACAAGCGGGAAGAGAGACTGTCGCATATTGAGCGTTCACTGGCACAGATGGCCGAGTCAATATCTGAACAGGGTGAAGTGGTGAAGAGTTTGAAAGCGGGATGTTGTGGGGAAAATGTGACCCAAGTTGTGAAACCTGGGAGTATGTATAGGGGTGAGTATCAGAATGGGGGACAGTCGGAGGAGCCGATACAAGCCGGGAAGACAACGGGAATTATGCAGAGGGGTCAAGGGGATGGTCGGAGACGTAGTAGTGCTAGTGAATGGAAGAGTGCGAGCGGAAGTGGTGGTCAGAGTGGGCGTGAGAGGGCAAGAATGGGCTCATGGGGCTCATTTGGGGGTAGTCAGAGGTCGAATAGGGGTTCTTTTTCTTCTAGAAGAATAACGTGTTTTTACTGTGGTACAATGGGGCATGTGAGAGCGGAGTGTAGGTGGTGGTTAGGAGCATGTCTGTTGTGTGGTTCTTTTGGCCATTGGGTTAATCGCTGCCCGGAGCGGCGCGAATTGAACCATGCATTGCCGCGGAGTGAGGGGGGGAAACGTTCTTGTATGGGGTCGCCTTCTTCAGGTGGAATCAGAGTGACTTTAGAGGCAAATCAGCGGGCTTCAAAAGAAGTGAGGAAACCACCGAGGGAGGTTGATTACTAAACGGGAACGTCTGTAGCGTTGTCCCGGAAAGGGGAAAGGGAAAGGGAAAGTGTGGAAGAGTGTGTGATTGAGCCAAGAATTTCTGAAAATTCTGGTTTTGCCGAGGGTGATTCGCGGGTCCCAAATAATGTTGAACAGAGGGTTGGGGTGTCTGATTGGGTCAGGTATTACGATGGTGTTCAAAATCAGACTGAGTGTGAAGTTCCTGAAGGGGCTAAGAAAGAATTAACGTTAAGGGAACCAGAGTTGAATGCGTGGTTGGATGATCGGGAAGTGAACCATCGGGAGAAGGAGGGTACTAAACAGTTGTTGTCAGAGGGAGAAGGTTCTTTTAAGTTGAGTGAGAACCACCCGTGGCTTGCGGGCGGGATAACGGTTAACTTTGGAATTCAGAGTAAATGTACGAGCGTGAATGAGGAGGAAATTCAGCGGAATTTTCCCCTGGATCGGGAACGAGTGGGCTTTCCTTAGTCTCGCAAAGTGACGTTTGTGTTGCTTCACAGGGCGGTTTTCGTGTTCCGAATGAGGTATTAGATAGTTCTAGCGAAGAGGTTCAGGGCAGTCACGTTTCGGAAAGTACGAATGATGTCAGTGGGGAGTCTAGCGAGGCTCATTCAGGTCTGAATGTTGATCATGTTGAGGAGGTGATGACAGTTCAGGGCTTATCGGGGCACAAGGGTATGGATGATGTTGATTGGGACCCATCTTGGGTGTTGCCAGAGTCGGTAGTTCCGGGAATCGTGCAGCGTTTCGAGTCTGATTGGGGAGGGATAGAATCGGGAGAGCCCGAAGTTTCGGAGCCAGGGATTGAAGTCATGATGATTAAAGTCATGCCGTGGGGTACGGAGTTGGAGGAGTGGGAGTCGGGAGCTCTGGAGCCAGAGATTGAAGTCGCGAATAACGGAATCGTGACATCAGAGTCGGGAAATTTGGAGTCAACAATCGGAGTCGGGGGAACCGAAGTTGTGTTATCGGAATCGGGAGAATCGGGATTATCAGAGTTAACTGTTGGAGTCGTGACAGCGAAGTCGGGAAAATCGGAGTCGGGGGTCGAGTCGAATGATGGAACTTTCGGGCGGTGGTTTCCGGGTGGTGAGTTATGGTGTGAGTCATTGTCTTGTTTCCTGATCATTGGTCTTGTTTATTTTTCGTGGCATTATGGTTATGACGTCTTTTGGTGGTTTTGGTTAGTTATACATTTGTATATTCTGATTTTATGGGGCTGACGAGTTTTCTCGCGTGATCATCTGGGTATATCTTGCTGTTGCTTTTTAATGTTGTTTTTCGCGAAGTGCCGTTTTTTTATTTGTTTTTGTTTTGGTGCTTAAATGTTTTCCAGCTTCCTTCCCCGTGAGTGTTGCTATGGTTTTGTTTTTCCGCGTGTTGGGCGTCGCCGATTTTGAGCCAATGTTATAGTTTGCTGATGCTTTATATTGTGTGTGGTCATGAAGTGCTGTTTTTTTAATTGCCTTAGGTCCCCGATTGGTATATATTTTTGTTTTTTTTGCCTTCCCGTGAGTGTTGCTTGTTTTTTTTTTGCTTTGTGTGTTGCTTGTCGCTGACCTTAAGTCAAATGGTTCCCGTTTTTTTCCTTTTTTTCCCTTGTTATCGTTTTTTGAGTGGCCAAGTTACTAAGGTTTCATGTTTTTATTAAAGTCCAGTGTTAACCTTGTGGTGTCTTTTCAGAGATGTCCTCCGTCATTGGTGAAGCGAAGTCTGCAGCCGGAATTGGAGAAACAGCGAGCCCAGCTTGTTCTTGAAACCCACCAGGAGGTGGCGCAAATCCCGGTGGAGGGGCGGATCGAGCTTGTCAGGAGCCCTCCTCGCCGCAGAATTAATAAATTGCAATTATGGACTGAATTAATAGCGAGAGCTTTTGGCGGCCTTCCTTGGCCGTCACTTATACAACTTATACTGTTTGGAAGAGCCACGAAGTTTCGAATCGCCGCGTGCTCAGATGCCACGATGAAGGATTTATCAGAGAAATTTTATTGTATATATTTTTTGTAAAATTGTATAAATTGTTTTGAAAAAAAAAAAAAAAAAAAAAAAAAAAAAAAAAAACTTATTATGCCCTTGATTGTTTTCTTGTGTTTATTATTTATTGTAAAAAGATTTATGTGTACTGCGGTGTTGCCGGTCTCCAAAGAAATGATGAATGGGCGGGAGGGCATTGAGTGAGAAAATGAAGGATTTTAGTGTTAGGTTAATGTATAGTTTTAGTGAAGATAGTAGGGACTATCTTGGGGGGGAGAAATGTAGTGAATTTGAGGGTTGTTTATTATTATTATTATTCCTTATGGTCATTTTTATTATTTTTTCATCATTTTAGTGTTAGGTTAATTATCATATATTTCATTTCTCTGTTTATCCCATAAATTTAAAGTATAGGAAATTAATGAGTGAACCCTGAAAGTGAGGCTGTGAGCCCTTGATTAAAGTATTAACAGGGAAGCGCTGAGGGAGCGAGCGAAGTAAAGAAAGAGAAGCCGCAGAGAACAGTGAGAGGTCAAGTTTCCACCCCTTTGGGTAAGTGTGATGCTAGTGGACGCGCTGTATGTAGGAGTTAGGTTAGATAATGGGGCTAATGAGTGTTCTTGTCTGTTGCAGGTGGAACCATTACGGGACTTTACTTAATTAACTGATACGGGATTCTTGAACTTACCAGGGAACAATTAACTGTTAAGCGATCCAACAACTATTGAGCGATTTCTCAGGAAGATCATTAGGGGCTTCTTCTAAAATTAGTGAAGGAAGCTCGCGAACGAAGAACTTTTCCAAATATCGGAAGCACGAGTGCGTGCATTAGCGCCTGGCTTCCGCGGAGATTGCCCGCGGAATTGGCAACTTTGACATTTGCCCCACAATTGGCAACGAGAATAAAGCAGAGTTATATCGAACGCTGCCATTTACCAGAGTATACCGGCAATATCGCAGTGGGTCGTGCACCATAGGGGACGCTTTGGGTGGGCATTGCAGGGGTATCACTGGCACTCCCATATTCCTTTTTGTATTATTCGTTATTGCTCTTTTAGTGTACGATTCTCCGCAAATTGGCGGCTCTTATTGTGAAGTTGAAGGTTGTTGTTCAGTTGAAATTATAAATTGAAAATCGTCTTGTTCTTTTCTTGTTGTCCCCGATAATATTGAAATAGCTTAGGGAAGAAAGGCCCTTGTCAATCAAGGCAACAAAATAGAGGTGTTCATTTTAGCGACTTGCCGTGTTAGTAAACTAACCGGGTTCCACCGCCTGGAAAACCATAAAAGAGTTGCCCTTGCCCAGGGAGACAGGCACAGCCGGCTGGGTGAATTCACTGAGTCAGTGGCCCCGGTCCGGACGTTTAGGGTCACGGGAACATCCCCGAAGGGTTGCCCTTGCCAAGGGAGACGGGCGCGGTCGAGCGAGCGAAGTCGGGCCGGAGACGACCCACGTCCAGTTCATCGGAGTCGGGAACGGACGGGAAGGGAAATCCACGTAGCGCTTCACTCCCTTAAGGGAAGTCGGGAACGGGAAGGGAACGGGCTGAACCTACGTCCGTTTTCAAGGAATCGGGCGGCTGGAAAAATCCACCGAGGTGCTTCACTCGCGTAGGGATCGAAGTCGGGAAGACGGGAGAGGGCGGGAGCAGGTTAATCTGTCAAGGGTTGGTGTCAAACGGGAGCATAGTCACCGCGGGCCAACGAACATAATCCGATACTATATCAGAAGATCGAGCCCAGTGATAGCTGTAGCGGTTGGCGAGAGTATCACGTTGGAGCTTCACCAACGAATTAACGGGAGGCTTAGAACCCCTCCGCCTCGCTATCCGCGGCAGCTGCGAAGGTTGCTTTGTCGGATTCGCCACAATATATATATATATATATACTATATATATATATATATATATATATATATATATATATATATATATATATTATATATATATATATCTATATTTATAAATATGAGAAAATGTGAAAACTTTCTGACAAATAATAAAAAAACAAAATATCGTTGATATAGGAAAAAAAGGTCGTTGGTCGTTGTTCAAAAGTGGTCGTTGCACAAACATGCAACGAAGGCAGGAGCCGCCACTGATAATATATATATTATATATATATATATTGATATATATTTATATAATATATATATATATATATATATATATATATATATATATATATATATATCCCCGCAGGGGGGTATTGATTCTTATTATGGTGTTATGCTCTGATTGTGGGTTTGGCAAGTTTGAAAGACTTGTTTACAATCTGAAGCATGGCACTGTAATAAGAACCAATGCTAGGGGGACTTTCTGCATCCCTCCGGCCCCAGCAGTAATATGTGCATTTGTTGTGCATTCATGCATTAGCATTTGCACATATGTAATCTTTCAACCTTCATTATTTCCCCTCATTTTTCATAAATTTTCCGTCTTTTCAATCCCCCTTTTTCACAGTTTCTAAAAAAAAAAAAAATTTTTTTTTTTTTTTTTTTGAATTCCCACCCATAAGTCCCTTTAATTATTTGTATAAGGTTGCCCTCCCTTTTCCCTCATAGCCCCTTGGGCTATCCGGTGCCCCTCTTCTCGCATGGGTTTTTTCAGTTCATCCCCAAACACTTCCTCCCCGTGGATGAGGGTACAGTTGAAAAACGTCATTTACGCTCACCTCTGACCGGGCCACCAATTGTAGGGAACCTGAGCCCTGGTTAACCACTGGGGAGGCTGTTCTGCACTTTGTGTGTATAATCTCAGGCTTTACGTGAAGATACAAAGTTTTAAGGTGCTGTGTGGTACGCGGGTGGGTCACTGATGTGGAGTTCTGGGAGGATCTTCTGAGGCCACATCCACAGCCCACCCTACGGGGTGGGGTCCGGGTGGTTGGGTGGGTCTCTGGACTGTGACCTGCTGTGGAGAGAAAGATTACCTCCTATGAAATAAACGCCTTTCAAGTCCTGCTGTTATTTACGGGTGTTTATGTCCTCATATGTTTTATTGTTATGCTGTTCATCAAGGAGACGAAGTTTGTGGGTAAAAAATTTTTTTATGGAAAAACCTTTAAATGATATAACGTGTTTAAACCAAGGTGAGCCAAACAACTTCAACAACAATTACCATCTGTCAGGTACCCAGCCTGACCCTACCACAGTCCCGTACTACTTCTAGACCTGGTACCTATGCTTTGCTTCCTTCTTCTACACCTGAGGGTCTTTCGCAAAATTTCACAAATTCGTCGACCAGCAAACCCGAACACCTCAGGCGCCCTAACGGTTCGGGGAATCCCGCAAAGGTACCACCCGTAATAGTCATTCTATGTCGTTTGACATCCATATGGCTGGCAGTCCCCTTCCAGGAATATGTCTGGAGGCAGACATATCATTCCAGATGTATTACACAGTTGCGATCTCACTACCTCCAAAGCTCGTGTGACTCGGAGCAACAGAAACCATTCTTCTCAGGTAGGGCACTTGAAAAAGTCCTAGAAGTTGAAGACCCTCCAGTCACATTGATGAGGAATAATAGAAAGTTATTGCACAAATCAATTTGACACCTATAACACCCTCAAAGGTGAACACACCCTTGATAAACTACAACCAAGCTATTAAACATATCTATGTCAATGACACCTATAGAAATATAAATACAACATATGAAAGAAAACATCCCTCACACGGATAAGGTCAACACACAACATACCCTTTTTCAACAATAATGATGTAGACTGGAGGTCCCCTTCCCTCCCCCCCTGTCATTGTCTTTTCGTTCGCTCAATAAGGTAGTGTTAAGGATGAAATTAGGTTTTCAAAAAAAAAAAAAAAAAAAACATGTGTGAGCAAGAAAGAATCCAAAAGTATTGTTGAAAACGGTTTCAAGGAATGCCTGTAGCCTCCCGGCCATGGTGTCGCGTCACCCTACAGGAACGTTTACAAGATTTTAATTTAGTGGTAATTTTAAGCACATTGAAAAAACTAATACGACTGGAGAGGTTTCTGATGAAATGAAAACTATCGTATAAATATTCTCTTTCAACAAGCACATAAACTATAAAGTAAATTTTTCTACTGTTTTTAAATAGATATTTTTTAATTGTAATCTATTAGTAAGTGCAATAGTATGTGAAAAATAAAAGTTTTTAACTACAACAAAGTTTGCATAAAACCAAGGTTTTAACAATAATATTATATATAGCGTTTATATATATAAATATATAGTAGTTATATAAGTAGAAAGTGTGTATATATATGTTATATATATGTTTGTATAAAAATTTATATTATAGTAATATTTATATATATAATATGTTTATATATATATATATATATATATATTATATTATATATATATATTATTAGATAGATATATATATATATTGGCGGTATATTATATATATAATATAGTAATATATATATATATAATATATATATATATATTATATTGTGTAATATAATATGTATAGTATAAATTATGTAAAAGTTTAATATTATTATTAAGTTTTATAATTATATTTTATAATATATATTATATAGTAAGTAAGGGGGGGGAAACCTTGAAATCCGGAAGTTGCAACAGGAAGTTGCACATGTTGCAAGGCAAACATTTTGCTAACATCGTTTTTCAAGTCTTGAGCATGTCCAAGGTTAGGGTTTTCAAAGGTCGGTGGGAGACCGAATTTTAAGGTCTGGAAGACGCGACTTTCAGAGGTTTGACCTGAACTCTAAGGTTTAGGTGCAGCGAGGATCAGCCGAGGGGGGGTATGAGGGTGTGTGGGGTTAGTGGCGGTGGTAGGGTGAGCC